>CADDIJ020001151.1:0-29947 GCA_902809745.2 Tetradesmus lagerheimii | reverse complement strand
TCAGCACAGCTATCAAAGCTGCACGACAGCGCACCACTGTCAGACGCTGCATGGCAGCGGACATGACACTATAGGGGCTGCAGCGGGCAACACCATCTCGTTGCTGCAAGGTAGCATAAAACCATGAAACCCAGCGAGCGGCACAGGTTCGGCAGGTAGCGCGGCACGTTGTGCATGTTGCGCAACTATTTGCGGCAACTGACAACCAGTGGTCAGTCACCTGAAACCAGAGGCACCGCTAGCAACACAGCCACTGCAGCGCCACCACCCAGTGCACAATGCGGAACAGTAGCCACAAAAAAAGGGGGCGGGAAGGGCGAGCGAGTTGCAGTTCGCATGAACAGCAACGAAACGTGCAGGGCTAGACGCCTGCGCATGCTAAGTGGCCTTCGGCAGCAGTGAGGTAATGACGTGTTTTGACTGTCACCTCACCCACTGCTTGCCTTTGACCAGGCAAGCAGGGATACAGCTACGCTGCATTAACCGCAATGAACAAGTCCATTGCACATTAATGCTGCTTTCGCCATGACGATATAGATAGTGGGAAGGCTTGGCTGAGGCTGCTGTAACAGCTGGCAGGAAAATGCAAGGGCTGCAAGGACACAGCCAGGTGCGAGCCCGCTGCAATGCATGCAGCCTCCGGGAGCTGCCAGCTGTCAGCAGAGCAAACTGCTGGTCATGTAGCCTCAGCCAATAGCCACATTGAAAAGACCAGTGGAACAGGAAGGGGGAGGGCTGCAAGCAGCAAGGCTTGCAGCCCACCTGGCCCGCCGCAACACGGCGCGCAGATAGAAGCCACGACACATGTGGCAGGCAAACAAGCAGACGCACCCCAGCGCACACCACTAACGCAGCAAACACTCACGCTGCCAAACCTACACCGCTGAATCCAGGGCTGGGGCCGATAACTGCTGCGAGAAGCAGCAGCAGAAGCAAACGCAAACCAAAACACACAACCACCAGCACAAACCACCACTGCAGCAAGCACACATGCTGCCAACCTTCAAACCTCTGAATGTAGTGCTGGGGCCGACAACTGCTGCAAGCAGCAGCAACAGCAAATCAAATGCTGAGCAGCAGCACGCTGTACACACGCATGCCCAACACGCAGCCTTTGCGCAGCAAACACCTAGCTGCGGGACCATCTGCAAGCTAGTGCTCGATGCGAACAGCTAGCAAGGGCCAGGAACTGTGGCGCCGAGCCATAGGGCCGGTGAGCGTCGAACAAGGCAGCTGGAAGCTGTCAACCGCAAGCAGCATCAGCTCATGAAACCAAGGCTGAGCCGGCCACAACGGCACCACCACCGTAACATTTGCACGCTCTTCGCGCACTTTCTGCACAACCTGCAGCAACATTGAGGTGGTGACAGGCGGGAAAGCAAAGGCATTGCCCCAAGCAGACCATGGCTGCAGCAGGGCATCAACGCCCCTGCTGCCAGGGCACTGGAACAAACTGTAGAAGCAGTGACAGTGCGTGTTTTCCGCCGAAGCAAACAGGTCTATTTTGTGCGGGCCCCACATAAGATCCAGCCAACTAAACATCTCAGAATCCAGGCGGTAGTCCCCATGGTCAACAAAGCGAGAAGGTGCATCAGCTCTATTAAGTTCTGATTTCACCCTGACCACCTGCAGCTGAACATGCAGATCTTCAAGCACAGACCACAACAACCTGTACTCGTCCATGAGAGCAGCGGACCGTGAAGCAAAGCGCCCCAAAACAGACTCTGTCACCGTGTTATCTTCATGCAGCCTCACCACACGATCGCGCACCACAGGCTCAAAAGACAGCAGAGCCATGCGCACAGCTCGCATCTCCTGCTGGTTGATGTGCATGCACGCTTCAGCAGCAGACCAGGCGCCGTGAGCAACCCCTTCGGGGCTGTCGCCCAGGACAGGCAGCACAGCGCCCCAGCCTGTGGGACATGCATCAACAAACAAATCAACAGTAGCCGGGCGCAACCGAATAGGCGACGACAAATGCTGCACAGGGATGCTCGCCCACCACTCAAGATCACGGAAGGACTGGCGGGAGATGCTGACAGTCCCATTCCAGCCAGAAACAGACGCACAATCGTCATACAAACTACGCAGAAACAGGTTGGCCGGCATGACAGCCAGCCGCACAGACTGCGCATATCCACAAAATGCAGCCAGCGCTCGCTTTGGCACGCGGCGCTTGTTCTGCTTGGCAGCAATAGCAATGCCGCGCGCCAGGCGGGTGAGGCGGGCAACCTTGGCTGGGGGCACACAGAAGGTGCCTTGGGCCAGGTCCACAACCAGGCCCAAATGCTCCAGCCGCTGTGTGGGCTCCCACACAGACTTGGTGGGGTGGGGCGTAAAGCCAAGCCAGTACATTATGGATTGGATCCACTCAGCACCGGCTGCTGCTGTCTCCTGGTCAGGGAACACAAACAAAAAGTCATCCAAGTAGGGCAGTACCTTGCAGCCAACCTGCGCTACACTGCCACGGCTGCCAGGCGCTGCAGGGTACATGGTGCCTGACGGCACACGTGTATGCGCAGGGGAGCGCAGATGCGCAACAAAGGCCTAGTCACCTTGGTGAAGTAGTAAGGCGAGTTATTCCAGCCAAAAGGCAAGCAGTTGATCTGATAAAACTCGCCAGCAAACTCAAAGCAAAAGTAATCGACTGCGCTAGCGTGCAGAGGCACCTGATAGAATGCGTCTGCCATGTCAGCCTTGACAGCAAAGGCATTGCTCAAGTCGTAACGCTGCAAAAACCGCAGCGTCTCAAACCTGCACTTGCGGGCGACATTGAAGGTGTTGATATACTTGTAATTGATCACCAGACGCCAAGAACTGCCCTTGGGCACACAAAATGCATTAGAGCAGTATGCAGGGCGGGAGGCAAGCTTGGTAAGCACACCCAACTTGCTGAGGCGGGGCGCTTCAGTGCACAACCACCATTGCTTTTGGGCGTTGGTAGATGGCAAAGGGTTCTTGTAAAAGGGGGGCGGCGCGCGGCCACCCAGCCACTCTACAGGAACACCATGCTGCAGCCAGCTGAGCACATGCGAAGATGCACCAATGGCACGCCACTGCTTGCCGCACAATCCTAAGCGCCAGTGCAGCGGCGTGCTTGCAGGAAAGCTGTGCACGGTAACCATGCTCAGATGTCAAGAAAAGGCACCACAATGATGTGCCCCACACAGCTGCTTAATGACACAACAGCTGGGTGTTCAGACGAGTAGCCTAATGACTGGCCGTTACGTGGGAGCCGCCCCACACTCGCCTGCTGTGTGCGCAGGGCGCTTACTGCACTGCTGCTCCAGCAGATGTGCTGCCAGAGCCCATGCCTCCGTTGCCAGTGCTGCTGCTGGCTGTGAAAGCCTGCAAGCTGCTCCAGCCGCCTGTTGTGGCGCCCATGCGCAGCGCGCTGCCGAACTGGCGGCGCACAATCAGGTGTGCGCTGCTGCTGCTGCTGCGACGGCGCACACTGCCAATGAGGCTGCTGTTCTCGCCATTGCTGCTGCTGCTGTGGCTTCTGGGGCTGTCAAAGCAGCCACTCAGCGCCAGCGCTTCACCTGCTGAGCTCCAGCTGCTGTTGCTGGGGCCCAAACAACCCCTCATGCTGAGGAGGTAAGCAGCCATACGTAGCTGCGTGCTGACGTGCAGCAAAATGCCGGTCTGTCGGGACTGCACTGTGAAGACAAGCTCCAGCCGCTGGTGCTCCTGCCTGACGCTGGTGCTGCTGCGGCGCCTGCTGCTTGTGTCACTTATCTACACCCCTAAGCGGAGATAGCTGACCTTAAGAAACTGCGGAAAGCGCATTAACTCAAGCCCAGCGTGCCAAAAGGGCTGAAAGAGCACGCGACGGCCGCAGGTAGCCGTGCGTTCAGCTGCCTCTGGCCGACCTAAAGCAGGTCCTTAGTTTGTTCTCAGATATACGTAAGAACGATCTGGAGATATTCGGAGGTATTAATGGATCGATTTCAGAGAAGTGATAAAAATAGGACGTGTGCAACACTCCAAACGCTACCGAAGTAGCGAGTCGAGTTGCAGTTCGCATGAACAGCAATGAAACGTGCAGGGCTAGACGCCTGCGCATGCTAAGTGGCCTTCAGCAGCAGTGAGGTAATGACGTGTTTTGACTGTCATCCACTGCTTGCCTTTGACCAGGCAAGCAGGGATACAGCTACGCTGCATTAACCGCAATGAACAAGTCCATTGCACATTTATATCCGTCGTTTATACTTGCTTGCATGCTCCTAGAATAATTTCAGACCACCCCCGTGAACACCAAGCAAAAACAAGACACGCATGGCATGCGGCTCGTCGACGATCGCAGCGACAATCGGACCAGGTCCGATGCTTCAGTGCTTGATTTAAGAATTTTATATCCGTCGTTTATACTTGCTTGCATGCTCCTCGAATTATTTCAGACCACCCCCGTGAACACCAAGCAAAAACAAGACACGCATGGCATGCGGCTCGTCGACGATCGCAGCGACAATCGGACCAGGTCCGATGCTTCAGTGTTCGTCTGGAGAATTTTATATCCGTCGTTTATTCTTGCTTGCATGCTCCTCGAATTTTTCCAGACCACCCCCGTGAACACCAATCAAAAACAAGACACGCATGGCATGCGGCTCGTCTACAATCGCCGCGACAAACAGACCTGGTCCGATGCTTCGGTGTTCGTCTCGAGTATTTTATATCCGTCGTTTATACTTGCTTGCATGCTCCTCGAATTATTTCATACCACCCCCGTGAACACCAAGCAAAAACAAGACACGCATGGCATGCGGCTCGTCGACGATCGCAGCGACAATCGGACCAGGTCCGATGCTTCAGTGTTCGTCTGGAGTATTTTATATCCGTCGTTTATTCTTGCTTGCATGCTCCTCGAATTATGTCAGACCACCCCCGTGAACACCAAGCAAAAACAAGACACGCATGGCATGCGGCTCGTCTACAATCGCAGCGACAACCGGACCAGGTCCTATGCTTCGGTGTTCGTCTGGAGTATTTTATATCCGTCGTTTATATTTGCTTGCATGCTCCTCGAATTATTTCAGACCACCCCCGTGAACACCAAGTAAAAACAAGACACGCATGGCATGCGGCTCGTCGACGATCGCCGCGACAACCGGACCAGGTCCGATGCTTCAGTGATTGATTTAAGAATTTTATATCCGTCGTTTATACTTGCTTGCATGCTCCTAGAATAATTCCAGACCACCCCGTGACTTAAAAAAAAGACCACCCCCGTGAACACCAAGCAAAAACAAGACACGCATGGCATGCGGCTCGTCGACGATCGCAGCGACAATCGGACCAGGTCCAATGTTTCAGTGTTCGTCTGGAGTAGTTTATATCCGTCGTTTATTCTTGCTTGCATGCTCCTCGAATAATGTCAGACCACCCCCGTGAACACCAAGCAAAAACAAGACACGCATGGCATGCGGCTCGTCTACAATCGCAGCGACAACCGGACCAGGTCCTATGCTTCGGTGTTCGTCTGGAGTATTTTATATCCGTCGTTTATATTTGCTTGCATGCTCCTCGAATTATTTCAGACCACCCCCGTGAACACCAAGTAAAAACAAGACACGCATGGCATGCGGCTCGTCGACGATCGCCGCGACAACCGGACCAGGTCCGATGCTTCAGTGATTGATTTAAGAATTTTATATCCGTCGTTTATACTTGCTTGCATGCTCCTAGAATAATTCCAGACCACCCCCGTGACTTAAAAAAAAGACCACCCCCGTGAACACCAAGCAAAAACAAGACACGCATGGCATGCGGCTCGTCGACGATCGCAGCGACAATCGGACCAGGTCCAATGTTTCAGTGTTCGTCTGGAGTAGTTTATATCCGTCGTTTATTCTTGCTTGCATGCTCCTCGAATTTTTCCAGACCACCCCCGTGAACACCAAGCAAAAACAAGACACGCATGGCATGCGGCTCGTCGACGATCAGCGACAATCGGACCAGGTCCGATGCTTCAGTGTTCGTCTGGAGTATTTTATATCCGTCGTTTATTCTTGCTTGCATGCTCCTCGAATTTATCCAGACCACCCCCGTGAACACCAAGCAAAAACAAGACATGCATGGCATGCGGCTCGTCTACAATTGCCGCGACAACCAGACCTGGTCCGATGCTTCGGTGTTCGTCTCGAGTATTTTATATCCGTCGTTTATACTTGCTTGCATGCTCCTCGAATTATTTCACCACCCGTGAACACAAGCAAAAACAAGACACGCATGGCATGCGGCTCGTCTACAATCGCCGCGACAACCGGACCAGGTCCGATGCTTCGGTGTTCGTCTGGAGTATTTTATATCCGTCGTTTATATTTGCTTGCATGCTCCACAAATTATTTCAGACCACCCCCGTGAACACCAAGCAAAAACAAGACACGCATGGCATGCTGCTCGTCGATGATCGCAGTGGATATTGGGCACACGGTCAGGTACTGGATGCCTTTACGGCTGTTCCTCACGGAGCTATCTATACGACCCTGTGACAGCATCTCTTAAGCAAAGAGAGCTGTGGGGTGGGTGTCAGAACAGATTGCCCCATCCTCTCTCAGGATCTTTTTAAGAAGTAAATTTGTTGTTGCTTGGTCCAGCCCATGTAACCAATTTACTTCAAAAAAAAAAAGACGATCGCAGCGACAATCGGACCTGGTCCGATGCTTCAGTGCTTGATTTAAGAATTTTATATCCGTCGTTTATACTTGCTTGAATGCTCCTAGAATAATTTCAGACCAACCCCGTGAGCACCAAGCAAAAACAAGACACGCATGGCATGCGGCTTGTCTACAATCGCCGCGACAACCGGACCAGGTCCGATGCTTCGGTGTTCGTCTGGAGTATTTTATATCCGTCATTATACTTGTTTTTTTTGAAGTAAATTGGTTACATGGGTTGGACCAAGCAACAACAAATTTACTTCTGAAAAATATACTTGCTTGCATGCTCCTCGAATTTTTTCAGACCACCCCCGTGAACACCAAGCAAAAACAAGACACGCATGGCATGCGGCCTCGTCGACAATCGCAGCGACAATCGGACCAGGTCCGATGCTTCAGTGCTTGTCTTAAGAATTTTATATCCGTCGTTTATACTTGCTTGCATGCTCCTCGAATTTTTTCAGACCACCCCAGTGAACACCAAGCAAGAACAATACACGCATGGCATGCGGCTCGTCGACAATTGCAGCGACAATCGGACCAGGTCCGATGCTTCAGTGCTTGTCTGAAGAATGTTATATCCGTCGTTTATACTTGGTTGCATGCTCCTCGAAATATTTCAGACCACTCCCGTTAACACCAAGCAAAAACAAGAAACGCATGGCATGCGGCTTGTCTACAATCGCCGCGACAAACGGACCAGGTCCTATGCTTCGGTGTTCGTCTGGAATATTTTATATCCGTCGTTTATACTTGCTTGCATGCTCCTAGAATAATTTCAGACCACCCCCGTGACTTCAAAAAAAACGTCCACCCCCGTGAACACCAAGCAAAAACAAGACACGCATGGCATGCGGCTCGTCGACGATCGCAGCAACAATCGGACCAGGTCCGATGCTTCAGTGCTTGTCTTAAGAATTTCATATCCGTCGTTTATACTTGCTCGCATGCTCCTCGAATAATTTCAGACCACCCCCGTGAGCACCAAGCAAAAACAAGACACGCATGGCATGCGGCTCGTCTACAATCGCCGCGACAACCGGACCAGGTCCTATGCTTCGGTGTTCGTCTGGAGTATTTTATATCCGTGATTTATACCTGCTTGCATGCTCCTCGAATTTTTTTAGACAACCCCCGTGAACACCAAGCAAAAACAAGACATGCATGGCATGCGGCTCGTCTACAACCGCCGCGACCACCGGACCAGGTCCGATGCTTCAGTGCTTGCTTTAAGAATTAAATATCCGTCGTTTATACTTGCTTGCATGCTCCTCGATTTATTTTAGACCACCCCCGTGAACACCAAGCAAAAACAAGACACGCATGGCATGCGGCTCGTCTACAATCGCCGCGACAACCGGACCAGGTCCTATGCTTCGGTGTTCGTCTGGAGTATTTTTTATCCGTCATTTATACTTGCTTGCATGCTCCTCGAATAATTTCAGACCACCCCTGTGAACACCAAGCAACAACAAGACACGCATGGCATGCGGCTCGTCTACAATCGTCGCGACAAATGGACCAGGTCCTATGCTTCGGTGTTCGTCTGGAATATTTTATATCCGTCGTTTATACTTGCTTGCATGCTCCTAGAATAATTTCAGACCACCCCCGTGACTTAAAAAAAGACCACCCCCGTAAACACCAAGCAAAAACAAGACACGCATGGCATGCGGCTCGTCGACGATCGCAGCGACAATCGGACCAGGTCCGATGCTTCAGTGTTCGTCTGGAGTATTTTATATCCGTCGTTTATTCTTGCTTGCATGCTCCTAGAATAATTTCAGACCACCCCCGTGAACACCAAGCAAAAACAAGACACGCATGGCATGCGGCTCGTCTACAATCGCCGCGACAACCGGACCAAGTCCGATGCTTCGGTGTTCGTCTGGAGTATTTTTTTATCCGTCATTTATACTTGCTTGCATGCTCCTCGAATAATTTCAGACCACCCCCGTGAACACCAAGCAAAAACAAGACACGCATGGCATGCAGCTCGTCTACAATCGCAGCGACAACCGGACCAAGTCCGATGCTTCGGTGTTCGTCTGGAGTATTTTTTTATCCGTCATTTATACTTGCTTGCATGCTCCTCGAATAATTTCAGACCACCCCCGTGAACACCAAGCAAAAACAAGACACGCATGGCATGCGGCTCGTCTACAATCACAGCGAAAACCGGACCAAGTCCGATGCTTCGGTGTTCGTCTCGAGTATTTTTTTATCCGTCATTTATACTTGCTTGCATGCTCCTCGAATAATTTCAGAACACCCCCGTGAACACCAAGCAAAAACAAGACACGCATGGCATGCGGCTCGTCAACGATCGCAGCGACAATCGGACCAGGTCAGATGCTTCAGTGCTTGATTTAAGAATTTTATATCCGTTGTTTATACTTGCTTGCATGCTCCTAGAATAATTTCAGACCACCCCCGTGAACACCAAGCAAAAACAAGACACGCATGGCATGCGGCTCGTCTACAATCGCCGCGACAACCGGACCAGGTCCGATGCTTCGGTGTTCGTCTGGAGTATTTTTTTATCCGTCATTTATACTTGCTTGCATGCTCCTCGAATAATTTCAGACCACCCCCGTGAACACCAAGCAAAAACAAGACACGCATGGCATGCGGCTCGTCTACAATCGCAGCGACAACCGGACCAGGTCCGATGCTTCGGTGCTCCTCTGGAGTATTTTTTTATCCGTCATTTATACTTGCTTGCATGCTCCTCGAATAATTTCAGACCACCCCCGTGAACACCAAGCAAAAACAAGACACGCATGGCATGCGGCTCGTCTACAATCACAGCGAAAACCGGACCAAGTCCGATGCTTCGGTGTTCGTCTCGAGTATTTTTTTATCCGTCATTTATACTTGCTTGCATGCTCCTCGAATAATTTCAGAACACCCCCGTGAACACCAAGCAAAAACAAGACACGCATGGCATGCGGCTCGTCAACGATCGCAGCGACAATCGGACCAGGTCAGATGCTTCAGTGCTTGATTTAAGAATTTTATATCCGTTGTTTATACTTGCTTGCATGCTCCTAGAATAATTTCAGACCACCCCCGTGACTTAAAAAAAAGACCACCCCAGTGAACACCAAGCAAAAACAAGACACGCATGGCATGCGGCTCGTCTACAATCGTCGCGACAAATGGACCAGGTCCTATGCTTCGGTGTTCGTCTGGAATATTTTATATCCGTCTTTTATACTTGCTTGCATGCTCCTAGAATAATTTCAGACCACCCCCGTGACTTAAAAAAAAGACCACCCCCGTAAACACCAAGCAAAAACAAGACACGCATGGCATGCGGCTCGTCGACGATCGCAGCGACAATCGGACCAGGTCCGATGCTTCAGTGTTCGTCTGGAGTATTTTTTATCCGTCATTTATACTTGCTTGCATGCTCCTAGAATAATTTCAGACCACCCCCGTGAACACCAAGCAAAAACAAGACACGCATGGCATGCGGCTCGTCTACAATCGCCGCGACAACCGGACCAGGTCCGATGCTTCGGTGTTCGTCTGGAGTATTTTTTTTATCCGTCATTTATACTTGCTTGCATGCTCCTCGAATAATTTCAGACCACCCCCGTGAACACCAAGCAAAAACAAGACACGCATGGCATGCGGCTCGTCTACAATCGCAGCGACAACCGGACCAGGTCCGATTTTTTGGTGTTTGTCTGGAGTATTTTTTTATCCGTCATTTATACTTGCTTGCATGCTCCTCGAATAATTTCAGAACACCCCCGTGAACACCAAGCAAAAACAAGACACGCATGGCATGCGGCTCGTCAACGATCGCAGCGACAATCGGACCAGGTCAGATGCTTCAGTGCTTGATTTAAGAATTTTATATCCGTTGTTTATACTTGCTTGCATGCTCCTAGAATAATTTCAGACCACCCCCGTGACTTAAAAAAAAGACCACCCCCGTGAACACCAAGCAAAAACAAGACACGCATGGCATGCGGCTCGTCTACAATCGTCGCGACAAATGGACCAGGTCCTATGCTTCGGTGTTCGTCTGGAATATTTTATATCCGTCGTTTATACTTGCTTGCATGCTCCTAGAATAATTTCAGACCACCCCCGTGACTTAAAAAAAAGACCACCCCCGTAAACACCAAGCAAAAACAAGACACGCATGGCATGCGGCTCGTCGACGATCGCAGCGACAATCGGACCAGGTCCGATGCTTCGGTGTTCGTCTGGAGTATTTTTTTTCCGTCATTTATACTTGCTTGCATGCTCCTCGAATAATTTCAGACCACCCCCGTGAACACCAAGCAAAAACAAGACACGCATGGCATGCGGCTCGTCTACAATCGCCGCGACAACCAGACCGGGTCCGATGCTTCGGTGTTCGTCTGGAGTATTTTTTATCCGTCATTTATACTTGCTTGCATGCTCCTCGAATAATTTCAGACCACCCCCGTGAACACCAAGCAAAAATAAGACACGCATGGCATGCGGCTTGTCTACAATCGCCGCGACAACCGGACCGGGTCCGATGCTTCGGTGTTCGTCTGGAGTATTTTTTATCCGTCATTTATACTTGCTTGCATGCTCCTCGAATAATTTCAGAACATCCCCGTGAACACCAAGCAAAAACAAGACACGCATGGCATGCGGCTCGTCAACCATCGCAGCGACAACCGGACCAGGTCCGATGCTTCGGTGTTCTTCTGGAGTATTTTTTTATCCGTCATTTATACTTGCTTGCATGCTCCTCGAATAATTTCAGACCACCCCCGTGAACACCAAGCAAAAACAAGACACGCATGGCATGCGGCTCGTCGATTGCAGCGACAACCGGACCAGGTCCGATGCTTCTGTGTTCGTATGGAGTTTTTTATATCCGTTGTTTATACTTGCTTGCATGCTCCTCGAATAATTTCAGACACCCCTGTGAACACCAAGCAACAACAAGACACGCATGGCATGCGGCTCGTCTACAATCGTCGCGACAAATGGACCAGGTCCTATGCTTCGGTGTTCGTCTGGAATATTTTATATCCGTCGTTTATACTTGCTTGCATGCTCCTAGAATAATTTCAGACCACCCCCGTGACTTAAAAAAAAGACCACCCCCGTAAACACCAAGCAAAAACAAGACACGCATGGCATGCGGCTCGTCGACGATCGCAGCGACAATCGGACCAGGTCCGATGCTTCAGTGTTCGTCTGGAGTATTTTATATCCGTCGTTTATTCTTGCTTGCATGCTCCTAGAATAATTTCAGACCACCCCCGTGAACACCAAGCAAAAACAAGACACGCATGGCATGCGGCTCGTCTACAATCGCCGCGACAACCGGACCAAGTCCGATGCTTCGGTGTTCGTCTGGAGTATTTTTTTATCCGTCATTTATACTTGCTTGCATGCTCCTCGAATAATTTCAGACCACCCCCGTGAACACCAAGCAAAAACAAGACACGCATGGCATGCGGCTCGTCTACAATCGCAGCGACAACCGGACCAGGTCCGATTTTTTGGTGTTTGTCTGGAGTATTTTTTTATCCGTCATTTATACTTGCTTGCATGCTCCTCGAATAATTTCAGAACACCCCCGTGAACACCAAGCAAAAACAAGACACGCATGGCATGCGGCTCGTCAACGATCGCAGCGACAATTGGACCAGGTCAGATGCTTCGGTGTTCGTCTGGAGTATTTTTTATCCGTCATTTATACTTGCTTGCATGCTCCTCGAATAATTTTTTTTGAAGTAAATTGGTTACATGGGCTGGACCAAGCAACAACGAATTTACTTTCGAATAATTTCAGACCACCCCCGTGAACACCAAGCAAAAACAAGACACGCATGGCATGCGGCTTGTCTACAATCGCCGCGACAACCGGACCAGGTCCGATGCTTCGGTGTTCGTCTGGTGTATTTTTTATCCGTCATTTATACTTGCTTGCATGCTCCTCGAATAATTTCAGACCACCCCCATGAACACCAAGCAAAAACAAGACACGCATGGCATGCGGCTTGTCTACAATCGCTGCGACAACCGGACCAGGTCCGATGCTTCGGTGTTCGTCTGGAGTATTTTTTATCCGTCATTTATACTTGCTTGCATGCTCCTCGAATAATTTCAGACCACCCCCGTGAACACCAAGCAAAAACAAGACACGCATGGCACGCGGCTCGTCGACGATCGCAGCGACAACCGGACCAGGTCCGATGCTTCGGTGTTCGTCTGGAGTATTTTTATCCGTCATTTATACTTGCTTGCATGCTCCTCGAATAATTTCAGACCACCCCCGTGAACACCAAGCAAAAACAAGACACGCATGGCATGCGGCTCGTCGACGATCGCCGCGACAACCGGACCAGGTCCGATGCTTCGGTGTTCGTCTGGAGTATTTTTTATCCGTCATTTATACTTGCTTGCATGCTCCTCGAATAATTTCAGACCACCCCCGTGAATACCAAGCAAAAACAAGACACGCATGGCATGCGGCTTGTCTACAATCGCCGCGACAACCGGACCAGGTCCGATGCTTCGGTGTTCGTCTCGAGTATTTTTTATCCGTCATTTATACTTGCTTGCATGCTCCTCGAATAATTTCAGACCACCCCCGTGAACACCAAGCAAAAACAAGACACGCATGGAATGCGGCTCGTCTACAATCGCCGCGACAATCGGACCAGGTCCGATGCTTCGGTGTTCGTCTGGAGTATTTTTAATCCGTCATTTATACTTGCTTGCATGCTCCTCGAATAATTTCAGACCACCCCCGTGAATACCAAGCAAAAACAAGACACGCATGGCATGCGGCTTGTCGACGATCGCAGCGACAATCGGACCAGGTCCGATGCTTCGGTGTTCGTCTGGAGTATTTTTTATCCGTCATTTATACTTGCTTGCATGCTCCTCGAATAATTTCAGACCACCCACGTGAACACCAAGCAAAAATAAGACACGCATGGCATGCGGCTTGTCTACAATCGCCGCGACAACCGGACCAGGTCCGATGCTTCGGTGTTCGTCTCGAGTATTTTATATCCGTCATTTATACTTGCTTGCATGCTCCTCGAATAATTTCAGACCACCCCCGTGAACACCAAGCAAAAACAAGACACGCATGGCATGCGGCTCGTCTACAATCGCAGCGACAACCGGACATGGTCCGATGCTTTGGTGCTCCTCTGGAGTATTATTTATCCGTCATTTATACTTGCTTGCATGCTCCTCGAATAATTTCAGACCACCCCCGTGAACACCAAGCAAAAACAAGACACGCATGGCATGCGGCTTGTCTACAATCGCCGCGACAACCGGACCAGGTCGGATGCTTCGGTGTTCGTCAGGAGTATTTTTTATCCGTAAATTATTTTTTTTATACTTGCTTGCATGCTCCTAGAATAATTTCAGACCACCCCCGTGAACACCAAGCAAAAACATGACACGCATGGCATGCGGCTTGTCTACAATCGCCGCGACAACCGGACCAGGTCCGATGCTTCGGTGTTCGTCTCGAGTATTTTATATCCGTCATTTATACTTGCTTGCATGCTCCTCGAATAATTTCAGACCACCCCCGTGTACACCAAGCAAAAACAAGACACGCATGGCATGCGGCTTGTCTACAATCGCAGCGACAAACGGACCAGGACCGATGCTTCGGTGTTAGTCTGGAGTATTTTTAATCCGTCATTTATACTTGCTTGCATGCTCCTCGAATAATTTCAGACCACCCCCGTGAACACCAAGCAAAAACAAGACACGCATGGCATGCAGCTTGTCTACAATCGCCGCGACAACCGGACCAGGTCGGATGCTTCGGTGTTCGTCTGGAGTATTTTTTATCCGTAATTTATTTTTATTTTTTTTATACTTGCTTGCATGCTCCTAGAATAATTTCAGACCACCCGCGTGAACACCAAGCAAAAACAAGACACGCATGGAATGCGGCTCGTCTACAATCGCCGCGACAACCGGACCAGGTCCGATGCTTCGGTGTTCGTCTGGAGTATTTTTTATCCGTCATTTATACTTGCTTGCATGCTCCTAGAAAAATTTCAGAACACCCCCGTGAACACCAAGCAAAAACAAGACACGCATGGCATGCGGCTCGTCAACGATCGCAGCGACAATCGGACCAGGTCCGATGCTTCAGTGCTTGATTTAAGAATTTTATATCCGTTGTTTATACTTGCTTGCATGCTCCTAGAATAATTTCAGACCATCCCCGTGACTTAAAAAAAAGACCACCCCCGTGAACACCAAGCAAAAACAAGACACGCATGGCATGCGGCTCGTCGACGATCGTATTAATACCGACCAGGTCCGGGATGCTGGTAAAGTTCGTCTGGAGTATTTTTTATCCGTCATTTATACTTGCTTGCATGCTCCTCGAATAATTTTTTTTTGAAGTAAATTGGTTACATGGGCTGGACCAAGCAACAACGAATTTACTTTCGAATAATTTCAGACCACCCCCGTGAACACCAAGCAAAAACAAGACACGCATGGCATGCAGCTTGTCTACAATCGCCGCAACAACCGGACCAGGTCGGATGCTTCGGTGTTCGTCTGGAGTATTTTTTATCCGTAATTTATTTTTATTTTTTTATACTTGCTTGCATGCTCGTAGAATAATTTCAGACCACCCCCGTGAACACCAAGCAAAAACAAGACACGCATGGCATGCGGCTCTCTACAATCGCCTCGACAACCGGACCAGGTCCGATGCTTCAGTGCTTGATTTAAGAATTTTATATCCGTTTTTTATACTTGCTTGCATGCTCCTAGAATTATTTCAGACCACCCCCGTGACTTAAAAAAAAGACCACCCCCGTGAACACCAAGTAAAAACAAGACACGCATGGCATGCGGCTCGTCGACGATCGCAGCGACAATCGGACCAGGTCCGATGCTTCGGTGTTCGTCTGGAGTATTTTATCTGCTTCATCATTTATACTAGTTTTTACGCTCCTGAATACTTCGTACCCCTTCGGTGAATCACCGAGCAAAACAAGACACGCATGGCATGCGGCTTGTCTACAATCGCCGCGACAACCGGACCATGTCGGATGCTTCGGTGTTCGTCAGGAGTATTTTTTATCCGTAAATTATTTTTTTTATACTTGCTTGCATGCTCCTAGAATAATTTCAGACCACCCCCGTGAACACCAAGCAAAAACATGACACGCATGGCATGCGGCTTGTCTACAATCGCCGCGACAACCGGACCAGGTCCGATGCTTCGGTGTTCGTCTCGAGTATTTTATATCCGTCATTTATACTTGCTTGCATGCTCCTCGAATAATTTCAGACCACCCCCGTGAACACCAAGCAAAAACAAGACACGCATGGAATGCGGCTCGTCTACAATCGCAGCGACAATCGGACCAGGTCCGATGCTTCGGTGTTCGTCTGGAGTATTTTTAATCCGTCATTTATACTTGCTTGCATGCTCCTCGAATAATTTCAGACCACCCCCGTGAACACCAAGCAAAAACAAGACACGCATGGCATGCAGCTTGTCTACAATCGCCGCGACAACCGGACCAGGTCGGATGCTTCGGTGTTCGTCTGGAGTATTTTTTATCCGTAATTTATTTTTATTTTTTTTATACTTGCTTGCATGCTCCTAGAATAATTTCAGACCACCCGCGTGAACACCAAGCAAAAACAAGACACGCATGGAATGCGGCTCGTCTACAATCGCCGCGACAACCGGACCAGGTCCGATGCTTCTGTGTTCGTCTGGAGTATTTTTTATCCGTCATTTATACTTGCTTGCATGCTCCTAGAAAAATTTCAGAACACCCCCGTGAACACCAAGCAAAAACAAGACACGCATGGCATGCGGCTCGTCAACGATCGCAGCGACAATCGG
This sequence comes from Tetradesmus lagerheimii, assembly GCA_902809745.2. Lineage (NCBI taxonomy): Eukaryota > Viridiplantae > Chlorophyta > Chlorophyceae > Sphaeropleales > Scenedesmaceae > Tetradesmus > Tetradesmus lagerheimii. Next base: position 13,420 of record CADDIJ020001151.1, on the reverse strand, counting down.
ACCAGGTCCGATGCTTCAGTGCTTGATTTAAGAATTTTATATCCGTTGTTTATACTTGCTTGCATGCTCCTAGAATAATTTCAGACCATCCCCGTGACTTAAAAAAAAGACCACCCCCGTGAACACCAAGCAAAAACAAGACACGCATGGCATGCGGCTCGTCGACGATCGCAGCGACAATCGGACCAGGTCCGATGCTTCTGTGTTCGTCTGGAGTATTTTTTATCCGTCATTTATACTTGCTTGCATGCTCCTCGAATAATTTTTTTTTGAAGTAAATTGGTTACATGGGCTGGACCAAGCAACAACGAATTTACTTTCGAATAATTTCAGACCACCCCCGTGAACACCAAGCAAAAACAAGACACGCATGGCATGCAGCTTGTCTACAATCGCCGCAACAACCGGACCAGGTCGGATGCTTCGGTGTTCGTCTGGAGTATTTTTTATCCGTAATTTATTTTTATTTTTTTATACTTGCTTGCATGCTCGTAGAATAATTTCAGACCACCCCCGTGAACACCAAGCAAAAACAAGACACGCATGGCATGCGGCTCTCTACAATCGCCTCGACAACCGGACCAGGTCCGATGCTTCAGTGCTTGATTTAAGAATTTTATATCCGTTGTTTATACTTGCTTGCATGCTCCTAGAATTATTTCAGACCACCCCCGTGACTTAAAAAAAAGACCACCCCCGTGAACACCAAGTAAAAACAAGACACGCATGGCATGCGGCTCGTCGACGATCGCAGCGACAATCGGACCAGGTCCGATGCTTCTGTGTTCGTCTGGAGTATTTTTTATCCGTCATTTATACTTGCTTGCATGCTCCTCGAATAATTTTTTTTTGAAGTAAATTGGTTACATGGGCTGGACCAAGCAACAACGAATTTACTTTCGAATAATTTCAGACCACCCCCGTGAACACCAAGCAAAAACAAGACACGCATGGCATGCGGCTTGTCTACAATCGCCGCGACAACCGGACCAGGTCCGATGCTTCGGTGTTCGTCTGGAGTATTTTTATCCGTCATTTATTTGTTTTTATACTTGCTTGCATGCTCCTCGAATAATTTCAGACCACCCCCGTGAACACCAAGCAAAAACAAGACACGCATGGCATGCGGCTCGTCTACAATCGCCGCGACAACCTGACCGGGTCCGATGCTTCGGTGTTCGTCTGGAGTATTTTTTATCCGTCATTTATACTTGCTTGCATGCTCCTCGAATTATTTCAGACCACCCCCGTGAACACCAAGAAAAAACAAGACACGCATGGCATGCGGCTCGTCTACAATCGCCGCGACAACCGGACATGGTCCGATGCTTCGGTGTTCGTCTGGAGTATTTTTTATCCGTCATTTATACTTGCTTGCATGCTCCTCAAATAATTTCAGACCACCCCCGTGAACACCAAGCAAAAACAAGACACGCATGGCATGCGGCTTGTCTACAATCGCCGCGACAACCAGACCGGGTCCGATGCTTCGGTGTTCGTCTGGAGTATTTTTTATCCGTCATTTATACTTGCTTGCATGCTCCTCGAATTATTTCAGACCACCCCCGTGAACACCAAGCAAAAACAAGACACGCATGGCATGCGGCTTGTCTACAATCGCCGCGACAACCGGACCAGGTCCGATGCTTCGGTGTTCGTCTGGAGTATTTTTTATCCGTCATTTATACTTGCTTGCATGCTCCTCGAATAATTTCAGACCACCCCCGTGAACACCAAGCAAAAACAAGACACGCATGGCATGCGGCTTGTCTACAATCGCCGCGACAACCAGACTGGGTCCGATGCTTCGGTGTTCGTCTGGAGTATTTTTTTATCCGTCATTTATTTGTTTTTATACTTGCTTGCATGCTCCTCGAATAATTTCAGACCACCCCCGTGAACACCAAGCAAAAACAAGACACGCATGGCATGCGGCTTGTCTACAATCGCCGCGACAACCGGACCAGGTCGGATGCTTCGGTGTTCGTCTGGAGTATTTTTTATCCGTAATTTATTTTTATTTTTTTATACTTGCTTGCATGCTCGTAGAATAATTTCAGACCACCCCCGTGAACACCAAGCAAAAACAAGACACGCATGGCATGCGGCTCTCTACAATCGCCTCGACAACCGGACCAGGTCCGATGCTTCAGTGCTTGATTTAAGAATTTTATATCCGTTGTTTATACTTGCTTGCATGCTCCTAGAATAATTTCAGACCATCCCCGTGACTTAAAAAAAAGACCACCCCCGTGAACACCAAGCAAAAACAAGACACGCATGGCATGCGGCTCGTCGACGATCGCAGCGACAATCGGACCAGGTCCGATGCTTCTGTGTTCGTCTGGAGTATTTTTTATCCGTCATTTATACTTGCTTGCATGCTCCTCGAATAATTTCAGACCACCCCCGTGAACACCAAGCAAAAACAAGACACGCATGGCATGCGGCTTGTCTACAATCGCCGCGACAACCAGACCGGGTCCGATGCTTTGGTGTTCCTCTGGAGTATTTTTTATCCGTCATTTATACTTGCTTGCATGCTCCTCGAATAATTTCAGACCACCCCCGTGAACACCAAGCAAAAACAAGACACGCATGGCATGCGGCTTGTCTACAATCGCCGCGACAACCGGACCAGGTCCGATGCTTCTGTGTTCGTCTGGAGTATTTTTTATCCGTCATTTATTTGTTTTTATACTTGCTTGCATGCTCCTCGAATAATTTCAGACCACCCCCGTGAACACCAAGCAAAAATAAGACACGCATTGCATGCGGCTTGTCTACAATCGCCGCGACAACCGGACCGGGTCCGATGCTTCGGTGTTCGTCTGGAGTATTTTTTATCCGTCATTTATACTTGCTTGCATGCTCCTCGAATAATTTCAGATCACCCCCGTGAACACCAAGCAAAAACAAGACACGCATGGCATGCGGCTTGTCTACAATCGCCGCGACAACCGGACCAGGTCCGATGCTTCGGTGTTCGTCTGGAGTATTTTTTATCCGTCATTTATTTATACTTGCTTGCATGCTCCTAGAATAATTTCAGACCACCCCCGTGAACACCAAGCAAAAACAAGACACGCATGGCATGCGGCTCGTCGACGATCGCAGCGACAATCGGACCAGGTCCGATGCTTCGGTGTTCGTCTGGAGTATTTTTTATCCGTCATTTATACTTGCTTGCATGCTCCTCGAATAATTTCAGACCACCCCCGTGAACACCAAGCAAAAACAAGACACGCATGGCATGCGGCTCGTCTACAATCGCCGCGACAACCGGACATGGTCCGATGCTTCGGTGTTCGTCTGGAGTATTTTTTATCCGTCATTTATACTTGCTTGCATGCTCCTGAATAATTTCAGACCACCCCCGTGAACACCAAGCAAAAACAAGACACGCATGGCATGCGGCTTGTCTACAATCGCCGCGACAACCGGACCGGGTCCGATGCTTCGGTGTTCGTCTGGAGTATTTTTTATCCGTCATTTATACTTGCTTGCCTCCTCGAATATTTCAGTCACCCCACCGTGAACGCAAGCAAAACAAGACACGCATGGCATGCGGCTCGTCGACGATCGCAGCGACAACCGGACCAGGTCCGATGCTTCGGTGTTCGTCTGGAGTATTTTATATCCGTCATTTATACTTGCTTGCATGCTCCTCGAATAATTTCAGACCACCCACGTGATCACCAAGCAAAAACAAGACACGCATGGCATGCGGCTTGTCTACAATCGCCGCGACAACCAGACCGGGTCCGATGCTTCGGTGTTCGTCTGGAGTATTTTTTATCCGTGATTAATACTTGCTTGCATGCTCCTAGAATAATTTCAGAACACCCCCGAGAACACCAAGCAAAAACATGACACGCATGGCATGCGGCTTGTCTACAATCGCAGCGACAATCGGACCAGGTCCGATGCTTCGGTGTTCGTCTGGAGTATTTTTTTATCCGTCATTTATTTGTTTTTATACTTGCTTGCATGCTCCTCGAATAATTTCAGACCACCCCCGTGAACACCAAGCAAAAACAAGACACGCATGGCATGCGGCTTGTCTACAATCTCCGCGACAACCGGACCAGGTCCGATGCTTCGGTGTTCGTCTGGAGTATTTTTTAGCCGTCATTTATTTGTTTTTATACTTGCTTGCATGCTCCTAGACTAATTTCAGAACACCCCCGTGAACACCAAGCAAAAACAAGACACGCATGGCATGCGGCTTGTCTACAATCGCCGCGACAACCGGACCGGGTCCAATGCTTCGGTGTTCGTCTGGAGTATTTTTTATCCGTCATTTATACTTGCTTGCATGCTCCTCGAATAATTTCAGACCACCCCCGTGAACACCAAGCAAAAACAAGACACGCATGGCATGCGGCTCGTCGACGATCGCAGCGACAACCGGACCGGGTCCGATGCTTCGGTGTTCGTCTGGAGTATTTTTTATCCGTCATTTATACTTGCTTGCATGCTCCTCGAATAATTTCAGACCACCCCCGTGAACACCAAGCAAAAACAAGACACGCATGGCATTCGGCTTGTCTACAATCGCCGCGACAAACAGACCAGGTCCGATGCTTCGGTGTTCGTCTGGAGTATTTTTTATCCGTCATTTATACTTGCTTGCATGCTCCTAGAATAATTTCAGAACACCCCCGAGAACACCAAGCAAAAACATGACACGCATGGCATGCGGCTTGTCTACAATCGCAGCGACAATCGGACCAGGTCCGATGCTTCGGTGTTCGTCTGGAGTATTTTTTATCCGTCATTTATACTTGCTTGCATGCTCCTAGAATAATTTCAGAACACCCCCGTGAACACCAAGCAAAAACAAGACACGCATGGCATGCGGCTTGTCTACAATCGCCGCGACAACCGGACCAGGTCCGATGCTTTAGTGTTCGTCTGGAGTAATTTTTTATCCGTCATTTATTTGTTGTTATACTTGCTTGCATGCTCCTCGAATAATTTCAGACCACCCCCGTGAACACCAAGCAAAAACAAGACACGCATGGCATGCGGCTTGTCTACAATCGCCGCGACAACCGGACCGGGTCCTATGCTTCGGTGTTCGTCTGGAGTATTCTTTATCCGTCATTTATACTTGCTTGCATGCTCCTCGAATAATTTCAGACCACCCCCGTGAACACCAAGCAAAAACAAGACACGCATGGCATGCGGCTCGTCTACAATCGCCGCGACAACCGGACCGGGTCCGATGCTTCGGTGTTCGTCTGGAGTATTTTTTATCCGTCATTTATACTTGCTTGCATGCTCCTCGAAAAATTTCAGACCACCCCCGTGAACACCAAGCAAAAACAAGACACGCATGGCATGCGGCTTGTCTACAATCGCCGCTACAACCGGACCAGGTCCGATGCTTCTGTGTTCGTCTGGAGTATTTTTTATCCGTCATTTATACTTGCTTGCATGCTCCTAGAATAATTTCAGAACACGCCCGTGAACACCAAGCAAAAACAAGACACGCATGGCATGCGGCTTGTCTACAATCGCCGCGACAACCGGACCAGATCCGATGCTTCTGTGTTCGTCTGGAGTATTTTTTATCCGTCATTTATACTTGCTTGCATGCTCCTCGAATAATTTCAGACCACCCCCGTGAACACCAAGCAAAAACAAGACACGCATGGAATGCGGCTCGTCTACAATCGCAGCGACAATCGGACCAGGTCCGATGCTTCGGTGTTCGTCTGGAGTATTTTTAATCCGTCATTTATACTTGCTTGCATGCTCCTCGAATAATTTCAGACCACCCCCGTGAACACCAAGCAAAAACAAGACACGCATGGCATGCGGCTTGTCTACAATCGCCGCGACAACCGGACCAGGTCCGATGCTTCGGTGTTCGTCTGGAGTATTTTTTTATCCGTCATTTATACTTGCTTGCATGCTCCTCGAATAATTTCAGACCACCCCCGTGAACGACAAGCAAAAACAAGACACGCATGGAATGCGGCTTGTCTACAATCGCCGCGACAACCGGACCAGGTCCGATGCTTCGGTGTTCGTCTGGTGTATTTTTTATCCGTCATTTATACTTGCTTGCATGCTCCTCGAATAATTTCAGACCACCCCCATGAACACCAAGCAAAAACAAGACACGCATGGCATGCGGCTTGTCTACAATCGCCGCGACAACCGGACCAGGTCCGATGCTTCGGTGTTCGTCTGGAGTATTTTTTTTCCGTCATTTATACTTGCTTGCATGCTCCTCGAATAATTTCAGACCACCCCCGTGAACACCAAGCAAAAACAAGACACGCATGGCATGCGGCTTGTCTACAATCGCCGCGACAACCGGACCAGGTCCGATGCTTCGGTGTTCGTCTGGAGTATTTTTTATCCGTCATTTATACTTGCTTGCATGCTCCTCGAATAATTTCAGACCACCCCCGTGAACACCAAGCAAAAACAAGACACGCATGGCATGCGGCTTGTCTACAATCGCAGCGACAATCCGACCAGGTCCGATGCTTTGGTGTTCGTCTGGAGTATTTTTTATCCGTCATTTATTTATTTTTATACTTGCTTGCATGCTCCTCGAATTATTTCAGACCACCCCCGTGAACACCAAGAAAAAACAAGACACGCATGGCATGCGGCTTGTCTACAATCGCCGCGTTTCGGTTTGCGTTGTCAAGCCAATGTAACACTACTTTCCAAAAAAAAAAAATACAATCGCTGTTGAAATACGGGCAGAAATCGCACTGGCACTTGCAAACCTTGCAGCGACTTTGTTACCAGTTTGAGAGCTTTCACCAGCTATAAATACTCTTCAGAATAGCTTCCAGAAACTTCGACAATCTTCTACAACCTCAGATTGTGGGAGAATCCACATCCTTCGAGATGCTTCTAGAAGCTTCCAGATATAAGTACTGTATTATATTCCAAAGGTCCCAGGTTCAAATCCGGCCTCAAACAAAGCACAATATTTTTCATTCTACTCACAAATACTGAACTCTGTGAGCATGTGCGATATAATGTGCGATGCAAGGCAGACTGAATAATAGCCATATCTCAACACTCCCACGCAGGCTACCTTGTGAGCACATATGATGTTACGGGTCCAGTGGCAGTACACAATGTAGCTCCCACGTCTTCCAAACTCCAGATACACACAATTGTATGCAAACAAAGTTGTATGTATTGAATAAATGTTTTCTTTTTTTTTTTTGAATAAATGTTTTCTTGCAGCTAACACCTTCCAGCAGTATCCTACTTCACACCCATAGCCTCACGGCAGAAATTAAACTTCTCTCCTGCCAGGGGCTTTGTGAGCACATCAGCAATCATCAGGTTGGTGGGTGTGTAGGTAAACACCACCTCATTTCGCATCACGCGCTCACGAGTAAAATGGTGGATCACATCAATGTGCTTAGAGCGCAGAGATGAGATGGGGTTGCGCAGAATTTTGATTGCACTCTGGTTGTCGGCCAGGATGTTGATAGTCTTGGTGTTGATTCCCAAATCACACAGGAGCTTGCGCAGCCACAGACCCTCTTTGACAGCTGCTGCAACTGCCATGTACTCGGCCTCAGTTGTGGATGCTGCCACAGTGGGCTGGCGTTTGCTTTGCCAGGAAATTGCACCACCATTTAGGCTAAACACATAGCCAGTGGTGGAGCGGGTGGAGCGGCGTGTGTCGAGGTCTCCAGCGTAGTCGGAGTCGCAGTAGCCGAACAGCTCAAGGTCGCTGGGGCCGCTCCCACCAAAGGTGATGCCGTAGTCTGCTGTTGCAGCCAGGTACCTCAGAACACCCTTAGCAGCCTGCCAATGGACAGTGGTTGGGTTGGCCATGTAGCGAGCCAGGGAACCAGTGACAAAGGAGATGTCAGGTCTGGTGCAAACTGACAAGTACATGAGGGAACCGAGCAGAACCGAGCAGCTCACTGTAGGGGTACTTGGCCTTGTCGAGGGGCTCGCCTTCATCCTTGGTAAACTTGATGGAGGCGCTCATGGGAATTGGCCTGATCTTGCTGTCGTCCATGCAAAACTTGGAGATGAGATCATTGGTCATGCGTGGCTGGCTGATCTTGATGGTGCCGCTCCCACGGTCCCTTGTAATGGTCATGCCCAGATAAGAGGAAACCTCGCCCAGGTCGCGAGCATAAAAAGACTCTGACAGGCGCTGCTTGACACCCTTGATCAGAGCGCTGTCCTTGGACGCAATTAGTATGTCATCCACGTACACCAGCAGGTAGATGTCTGCTGTTTTTCCGTTGTAGATGTAGAGACCAGGGTCAGCCTCAGAGGCTCTGTAGCCGTACGACTCCAACTCCCTGTGGAGCCTGTTGTGCCAGGCACACGGGGCCTGCTTTAGGCCGTACAGGGTCTTGTTGAGGCGGCAAGCCAGAGTGGGGTCACCCTGCACATAGCCCTCGGGCTGGCAGGTGTAGATGTTTTCTTCCAAGTCGCCATTGAGGAAGGCAGTCTTGATGTCCAGCAGGTGGAGGTCCATGTCGTCGGCTGCTGCATTTGCCAGCAGTGCGCGCAGGGTTGAATACTTGCTGACAGGTGCGAATACCTCGTCATAATCAATGCCCTCTTGCTGCTTGAAGCCTTTGGCCACCAGACGGGCCTTGTAGCGCTCGATGTTGCCGTCTCCGTCTCTCTTGATTTTATAGACCCACTTGACAGGGATAGGCTTGACACCAGCAGGTGGTGTCTCTAGGGACCAGGTGTTGTTGCTCAGCAGGGAAGCCATCTCTTCATCCATTGCCTGCTGCCAAAGGTCTGCTGCCTTTGAGTTGAGGGCCTCGGTGTAGGATTTGGGCTCCTCCAGGTCCACTGCTGCTAACAGAGCAGTAGCTGAGTAGGGAGCAGCAGGGTGTTTGCCATCAGCCACATAGCGATAGGGGTTGAGCACTCCCTTATTTGCCCGGCTGCTGCGGCGCAGCCCAGAGTTGTCGGAGTTCCCAGTGGCAGGGGGCTGATTGTTGGCACCAGGCTGGTTGTTGTGGCCAGAGTTGTTGCCAGAATCAGGGCCAGGAGGGTTGTCATTTCCATCATCACTTTCACCATCAGAGTCAGACTCAGAATCAGAGTCATGCTCACCGAGAGGTGGAGGCTCATCGTCACTGTCGGTGTCAGCGCCGTTGTGTGTCTCCATCAGGTCCAGCTTGGTGCTGCTGACCTGGGCGCTGGTGGAGTTTTCATCAAAGGTCACGTCGCGGCTGTCCACCACTGAATTGTCCTCCAGCAGGATCCTGTAGCCCTTGCCATTGATTGAGTAGCCAACCATGTAGCCGGTCTGGCTCTTAAAATCCAGCTTGTTCCTTTTCTCCCTGGGAATGTGGACGAAGGCCTTGCAGCCAAAACCCTCAGGTGTTCCAGGTTGGGCCGCTTGCCAGTGATGAACTCGTATGGAGTGAGCTCCTTACCAGATGTGGGAGACCTGTTGCGCAGGTAGTTTGCAGTCATAACAGCCTCGCCCCAGGCCTCGGGGGCAGGTTGGTGTCTGCAAGCATAGATTTTGCTTTCTCAAGCAGGGTGCGATTGAGTCGCTCTGCCTTTCCATTTTGCTCAGGTGTGTAAGGCATGGTGGTTTGGTGTACGATGCCCAGGTTGTCAAAGAAGGATGTCAGGTCCCAGTTGACGTATTCGCCACCATTGTCGGTGCGCACATTAATCACATAGTAGCCAGTTGATTTTTCCAGCATGGTGATCACACTCTTGGTTGCTGCAGCCACGTCGCCCTTGGTCTTGAGCATGCAGACCGCGGAATAGCCAGTGTAGTCGTCGAGGAAGGTCGCCATATAGTTGCTGCCACCAAAGGAGCTGACCGGCATGGGGCCACACACATCCATGTGAATGAGCTCCAAGGGCTTGGATGTCTTGGTGTCTGACGGGTAGAAGGGCTGCCGGTGGTTTTTGCCCATGGCGCAGGACTCACACACCTCATTGGTTGCTGCCTTGATGTCGTTGGCAGTCAGGTCCAGCCCATTGACCATTGAAGGGAGCTTAGCCATATTGTTGTAGCCCAGGTGTCCCAAACGGCGATGCCACAGCTGGGCAGAGGTGCCCTTTGTTGGAGAGGGCAGGCCAGCAGCAGTGGGACCAGCAGAGTGCACACCAACACTGCTGGTGCTGCTGCAATCAGTGTCCTTGAAGCTGGCACCAAAGACAGAACACCTGCCGCTGCCACTGCAGCGCGATGGGGCATACATGGAGATGCCGCCCAGGAACTCATCGTGGGGCTTATGGCTGGGCTTTTGCACACTGGCACGCATGATGAGCGGCTGCGGGCTCACCGAGTAATTGCTGTTGAACCGCTTGTATATGTGGCGGGTCGAGGGCGTGTTGACGCAGGCGTAGAGGTTGGGCAGCACGTAGTTGTCGTTGATGTTTGCCACAGCGGACGCAATGATATTGTTACCTTTGATGATGTCGCAGCTGCTGCTCTTGAAGAGGAAGGAAGCGCCAGCCTTGCTGGCCTGCTTGACTGACAGGAAGTTGACCTTTGCTGTGGGCTCCCAGAGCACGTCGCGCAGGACGACCACAGGCTTGTTGGTGGCCTCGTCCAGCAACACGACGTCTCCAATGCCGTAGGCCTTGGATGAGCTGCCATTGCCGTAGTGCACCATGATCTCCTCGGGCAAGCAGCGCATGTTGAACAGCAGGTTCTGGTTGTTGGTGATGTGGCGCCCAGCACCAGAATCGATGATCCAGTCGTCCTTGCTGTCGGTGGGCAGGTCCGGGTAGGCGACGTTGACAGTGATGGTTGCTGCCATGGCCGCCACGCGCTGGGGCCGCTGGTTGCCTGCCGGGCGCTGCTGCTGTTGGGCATTGCCACCATTGCTGTTGTTGTTGTTGTTGTTGTTGTTGTTGTTGTTGTTGTTGTTGTTGTAGCGGTTGGGGCCACTGTTGTTGAAGCGGCGGGCGAGGTCTGCCTGGCGCTTGCGGCACTCTGCCTTGATGTGGCCGGGCTTGTTACAGTAGTAGCAGTAGGGGCCACGGGACTTAAAGGCGTTGTCGGGGCCAGGGCGGTAGCCGGTGTTGCCAAGGGCATGTTGCTGTTGCTGCTATTGTTGAAGAGCCTGCTGCTGTAGCTGCTGAAGGCCTGGGCCCGGAAGGTCTGGCCGCTTCCACGCTGGTGCTTTTGTTCCACAACCAGGGCCTTGGCCAGCAGCTCGTCGAGGGTTGGCGCAGCGGGGTTGTTCTCCAACACAGTGACCAGCATGCTGTATTCTGGGGCAGGCCGGACATGACGTTGGGGACGATGTCTGACTCCTCCAAGTCGCTGCCAGCAGCCACCAGCCGGTTGAGCAGGGAGCGAGCTCGCCCAATGTAGCAGCTGACAGACTCGCCGGGCTCCATCTTGAGCTTGCTGAGGTCCCGCTGCAAGCTGAGCAGGCATGCGGTGCTGCGCTGCTGGAATACGGCTTCCAGAGCATTCCACGCGGCATTAGCGTTGTCCACGTCGCGAATGGTCGACAGGAAGTGGTCCTCGACGTGGGAACGGATGTAGGCGAGGGCCTTGCTGCTCTGGGGGTGCTCAGGGTCCTGAATGGCCTCGAAGCAGTCCTTGATGGTCAGGAAATCCCTCATGCGCACTGTCCAAGTGAAGTAGTTGTTGTCAGAGAGCTTTGGGACGCCATACTTGCTCGCAGTCATGTTGCCGAGTCAACACCGCGAACAACAGTAGCTCTGTGAAGCAGCAACTTGCTACGCTGCGATTGTGTCCGCCAAGCCTGGAGACAGGTCGGCAAATCCTGAACGAAAGTCGAGCAAAAACTCCTGTGCGCAGTGGAAGCGTGGCTATGGGCTCATAACCTGTTGAAATACGGGCAGAAATCGCACTGGCACTTGCAAACCTTGCAGCGACTTTGTTACCAGTTTGAGAGCTTTCACCAGCTATAAATACTCTTCAGAATAGCTTCCAGAAACTTCGACAATCTTCTACAACCTCAGATTGTGGGAGAATCCACATCCTTCGAGATGCTTCTTGAAGCTTCCAGATATAAGTACTGTATTATATTCCAAAGGTCCCAGGTTCAAATCCGGCCTCAAACAAAGCACAATATTTTTCATTCTACTCAGAAATACTGAACTCTGTGAGCATGTGCGATATAATGTGCGATGCAAGGCAGACTGAATAATAGCCATATCTCAACAATCGCCGCGACAACCGGATCAGGTCCGATGCTTCGGTGTTCGTCTGGAGTATTTTTTATCCGTCATTTATACTTGCTTGCATGCTCCTCGAATAATTTCAGACCACCCCCGTGAACACCAAGCAAAAACAAGACACGCATGGCATTCGGCTTGTCTACAATCGCCGCGACAAACAGACCGGGTCCGATGCTTCGGTGTTCGTCTGGAGTATTTTTTATCCGTCATTTATACTTGCTTGCATGCTCCTCGAATAATTTCAGACCACCCCCGTGTACACCAAGCAAAAACAAGACATGCATGGCATGCGGCTTGTCTACAATCGCAGCGACAATCGGACCAGGTCCGATGCTTCGGTGTTCGTCTGGAGTATTTTTATCCGTCATTTATACTTGCTTGCATGCTCCTAGAATAATTTCAGAACACGCCCGTGAACACCAAGCAAAAACAAGACACGCATGGCATTCGGCTTGTCTACAATCGCCGCGACAACCGGACCAGGTCCGATGCTTCGGTGTTCGTCTGGAGTATTTTTTATCCGTCATTTATACTTGCTTGCATGCTCCTCGAATTATTTCAGACCACCCCCGTGAACACCAAGAAAAAACAAGACACGCATGGCATGCGGCTCGTCTACAATCGCCGCGTTTCGGTTTGCGTTGTCAAGCCAATGTAACACTACTTTCCAAAAAAAAAATACAATCGCCGCGACAACCGGATCAGGTCCGATGCTTCGGTGTTCGTCTGGAGTATTTTTTATCCGTCATTTATACTTGCTTGCATGCTCCTCGAATAATTTCAGACCACCCACGTGAACACCAAGCAAATAGGCGTCTTAGGTGATTGTCTGTGTCGACAATCCCTATCCTGCAAATAGGCGTCTTGTGTGTGTGCGTGTGTGTGCGTGGCGTAATGCTGCCTGTAAAGTGCAGCTTTTAGAAGTGTGCAAGTCACCATGCATTGAAAGCTGACAGTTACACGATGGACAGCTTCTGTTTCAAGGGCCAATCACGGTCTGTTACACATCACAGGACGTCATTGCGTGACTGTGATTTTAGTGGAGTCTGGCACTCGGTCAGGTCCTGGATGCCTTTCGGGGCTGCCCCGCACGGGGCTGTCTGCATGATCGTGTGACAGTGTCTCTTGGTACAAGAGACCTGTGGGGTGAGTGCGGAACAGGTTGCCTCATTCTCTCAACGGATCTTTTTATGGAGCAAGTGCACAGTTATGTAGGTCAGCCCTTGCAACTTTCTTGCTTCAAAAAAAAAAAAAAAAA
>CADDIJ020001150.1:0-14595 GCA_902809745.2 Tetradesmus lagerheimii | reverse complement strand
GCTGCGCGTGTTGGGTCCTTGTTGATGGCAACCCACCACCACCAGCAGCAGCAGCAGCAGCAATGCATAAGCAGCAAGCATCGCGCGTAAGCAAATCAGGTGCAGCCGTATGACTGCTGCCTGTGGGGAGTAACCGAGGGCTGACCCATTACACAGCTGACGCTGCGCGTGTTGGGTCCTTGTTGATGGCAACCCACCACCACCAGCAGCAGCAGCGCCGCATAAGCGAGCAAGCATCGGGTACAGTAAGCAAATCAGGTGCAGCCGTATGACTGCTGCTGCCCGTGGAGTAACCGAGGCTGTTGACCTTATAATAGCACAGCTGACGGGTATGTGGGGTCCCTGTTGATCACAACTCAATTCCGCAGCAGCAGCAGCAACATCAGCAGTAGCAGTAATGGCAGGCTGTTAGTTGGATGACTGCTGCCTCGTGGGCGTAACCGGAGGGCCGGTTGACCCACAGGACTGCGGATGCTGCGCGTGTTGGGTCCTTGTTGATGACAACCCACCTGCAGCAGTAGCAGCAACAGCAACAGCAGCAGCAACAGCAGCAGCAGCAGCAATGCATAAGCAACAAGCATCGTGCGTAAGCAAATCAGGTGCAGCCGTATGACTGCTGCCTCGTGGGAGTAACCGGAGGGGGCCGGTTGACTCACAGGACTGCTGATGCTGCGCGTGTCGGGTCCATGTTGATCACAACCCACCTGCAGCAGCAGCAGCAATGCATAAGTAGCAAGCATCGTGCGTACACAAATCAGGTGCAGCTGTATGACTGCTGCCTAGTGGGAGTAACCGGAGGGCCGGTTGACCCACAGCACAGCTGACGCTGCGCGTGTGGGGTCCTTGTTGATGGCAACCCACCACCACCAGCAGCAGCAGCAGCAGCAATGCATAAGCAGCAAGCATCGCGCGTAAGCAAATCAGGTGCAGCCGTATGACTGCTGCCTCGTGGGAGTAACCGGAGGCTGGTTGACCCACAGCACAGCTGACGCTGCGCGTGTGGGGTCCCTGTTGATCACAACCCACCTGCAGCAGCAGCAGCAACATCAGCAGCAGCAGTAATGCAGAAGCTGTTAGTTGGATGACTGCTGCCTCGTGGGCGTAACCGGAGGGCCGGTTGACCCACAGGACTGCGGATGCTGCGCGTGTTGGGTCCTTGTTGATGACAACCCACCTGCAGCAGTAGCAGCAACAGCAACAGCAGCAGCAACAGCAGCAGCAGCAGCAGCAGCAATGCATAAGCAACAAGCATCGTGCGTAAGCAAATCAGGTGCAGCCGTATGACTGCTGCCTCGTGGGAGTAACCGGAGGGGGCCGGTTGACTCACAGGACTGCTGATGCTGCGCGTGTCGGGTCCATGTTGATCACAACCCACCTGCAGCAGCAGCAATGCAGGAGCAGCAATGAAGCAGTATGAGTTCGCTAGTTTGCACGTCCTGCAGCCTGCAGTGCCCAGTCCTTCAGGAGTTTGCAACTTGATGTATCGCTGGTGTGCGTCACCTGCTGCCCCATCAGCCTGCTGCCGTTCCATACCATAAACACCACTTCAACCCAAAGCTAGCCACATAAACCAGCCCATAACATCAGCTATTCACCATTTCAACCAAGGAAACTATCTCTGTCACATAATGACCTTAGCTCTCCAGTCTGCACGTCCTGCAGTGCTCACACCTTCAGGAACCTGTAGTTGCTGGTATCGCTGCTGTGTGTCACCTGCTGCCCCATCAGCCTGCTGCCGTTTCATACTATCAACACCTAAACCCGCGCTAGCTATCATCTGCCAGCCCATAAGACATAAGCAATTCACCAAGTCAATCAGGGAAACTTTCTCTTTCCAAAAACGTACCTCAGCTCTCCAGTCTGCACATCTTGGAGGGCCCAGACCTTCAAGAATTTGTAGTTTGATGCATCGCTGGTGTGCGTCACCTGCTGCCCCATCAGCCGGCTGCCCCATCAGCCTGCTGCCAACCCGCACTGCCATATGCACCAACGCAAAATCAGAACATAATCAGCCCAGGACATCAGCCATTCAGCAGTTAAACCAAGAAAACTTCATGTCTTGAAAGACAACGTACCTCAGCTCTCCAGTCTGCACGTCCTGCAGTGCCCAGACCTTCAGGAGCTTGTAGTTTGACGCATCGCTGGTGTGTGTCACCTGCTGCCCCATCAGCCTGCTGCCACCCCATACCATAAACACAACTTCAACCCAAAGCTAGTCATGTGAACCAGCCCATAGGATAGGACATCAGTGATTCAGCAAATAAACCAAGTGAGTTACATCGGTTCGTCAAGCACAACACTTACCTGAGTTCACTGCTCTGCACGTCCTGCAGTACCCAGACCTTCAGAAACTTGTAGTTTGATGCATCACTAGTGTGTGTGTGTGTCACCTGCTGACCCATCAGCCTACCATGATCATAACAAACAGAGTTCATGCTGTTTGTTCTTCACTGGTGCCAAGTGACCAGCTGTATTGCACTCAAACATCATTGACCATTGACCCACCTTAGCTCCCCAGTCTGCACGTCCTGCAGTGCCCACACCTTCAGGAACTAGTAGTTTGATGCATCGCTGGTGTGTGTCACCTGCTACCTCATCAGCCGGCTGCCACCCCAAACTATCAGAGGCACCAACGCAAAATCAGAATGTAGTCAGCCCAGGACATCAGCCATTCAGCAAGTCAACCAAGAAAAGTTCATGTCTTGACAGACAACGTACCTGAGTTCCCCAGTCTGCACGTCCTGCAGTGCCCAGACCTTCAGGAATTTGTAGTTGCTGGCATCGCTGGTGTGTGTCACCTGCTGCCCCATCAGTCTGCTGCCACCCCGCACTGCCATCTGGAACATGACCATGCCGTAGAAAGGAGGGCGCAGCTGCGGCAGCGCCAGACGCCCGTTGTCGTACCTGCGCGCAGCGCAGGTAACACATTACATCACACGTGAGAGGTTTGTTGATTATAAAATTCTATTTCAAAGTTCTCATACGTGTTGCGGCGCCATCTGAACATGAGCATGCCGTAACATGGCGGGCGCAGCTGCGGCAGCGACACCTCAAAGGGAAGCAGCAACGTTGCTTTGGAAACCTACACTAGATCAACCGTGCCCTTCGGCATACAGCACACTGTATTAGCAGTTTCCTACTTGAGTTGTATCAAACTTACCAGCGGATAATGGCTGCGTACAGGTTCTGGCCCGCGCCTTGATGGAAGTTCACGCCAATGCTGCCAGCAGCAGCCTCCTCAAGACGAGCAGCAACGGTGAATATTGCAACATCAACATCATCTCAGCTGTGCCCTCTGGCATACAGCACACCCTACATAAGATATACTCTTAGTTGTCAAACTCACCAGCGGATGATGGCCGCGTAAAGATTCTGGCCCGCGCCCTGGTGGAAGTTCATGCCAATGCCACAAGCAGCAGCCACCTCCAGCGAAGCAGCAACGTTGTTGTTTTTAACCCCAACATCATCTCAGGTGTGGCCTCTGGCATACAGCACGCCCTTTATATGATATATTCTATGTTGTCAAACTCACCAGCGGATGATGGCTGCGTACATGTTCTGGCCTGCGCCCTGGTGGAAATTCACCCCAATGCCGCCAGCAGCAGCCACCTCAAGCAAAGCAGCACCGTTGCTGTTCAAACAGCTGACATCGTGTCAGCTGTGTCCTCTGGCATACAACACACCCTATATAAGATCTACTCTTAGTTGTCAAACTCACCAGCGGGTGATGGCTGCGTACAGGTTCTGGCCAGCGCCCTGGTGGAAGTTCACCCCAATCCCACCAGCAGCAGCAACCTCAAGGGAAGACGCACTAATGCTTGGAAAAGCACCACTCTCCCAGCAGTGCCATCAAGCATACAGCACACTCTATAACACATTGTTGGTATGTAATGTTTCAACGAGCTTACCACCGGATGATGGCTGCGTAAAGATTCTGGCCTGCGCCCTGGTGGAAGTTCACGCCAATGCCGCCAGCAGCAGCAACTTCAAAAGAGGCGTCCAACGTCCACAGTGCTGCCGCAAAAGCATTGGACACGCCGTCCCTGCCACTGTTGCTGATCGTGTTCATCTCTGCGACACGCAGAGGTTTGTTGTACCTGCATCAGCAGCAGCAGCAGCAGCAGCAGCGGCGGCAGTTGTGTTCAGATGAGACAACCCTGCCGCTGTTGCTGATCGTGTTCAACTCTGCAACACGCAGAGGCTTGCAGCAGCAGCAGCAGCAGCAGCAGCGGCGACGGCAGTTGTTTTGAGACGACCCGTCCCTGCCGCTGTTGCTGATCGTGTTCATCTCGGCGACATGCAGAGGCTTGCTGTACCTTTGGATAGCAGCAACAGCATCAGCAGCAAGGAGACTTAGCGCCCCCAACGCTACTGCTTAGCAGCAGGCACATTGAATGACGCGCCATCTATTGTCCGCTATGACCAAATTGCATCGTACGTAGAACCCTACTCACACTTGTTCGCTGACGCACACAATTTCGCGCAGGTTTGCCATCTCCTTCCTGGTCGGGTCCTCGTCAAGAAGCGTTGCCCCCCCCCACCACCCAAGCCTCCCACACACTCTTCCCTCCGCTCTACCCCACTCAGCCAACACAGCGGAGCTGGCCGCTGACACCTTGGCGTAACCTGTTTTCCTCAAATTGATAACACATTTGTCCAAGTGTGCCCCCCCCCCAAACACACACATCACCGTCCCCTCTCACCTACTTCACCCTATGCACATTGGCGTAACAAAGTTCCCTGGAAAGCCCACTGCTTGACAACATACATTCACTGCCGCAACAGCTATAAGCTGCCGGCTGTTCGGGTCACATCAACGCGAAAACCTACTCACACTTGTTCGCTGACGCGCACGATTTCGCGCAGTTTGGCCATCTCCCTCCTGATGGGGTCCTCGTCAAGAAGCCCCCCCACGCCTCCTCACCCGCACCCACACCCCGCCACCTCATAGAGCGGGCCAACGGCACCCCAGCATAACGCCGTTTCAAGTTTGCCCACTGCTTGCCAGCAAACATTCACTGACGCAACATCTAAAGCTGCCGACTGTTCAGGAAAAACTTGCAAACCTACTCACACGTGTTCGCTGACGCGCACGATCTCGTGCAGGTTGGCCATCTCCTTCCTGATCGGATCTTCATCAAGAAGTCAGTCCCCCCCCCTCACCACCTCATTAGAGCAGGCCAATGGCACCCCAGCATAACGACGTTTTCAAATTTGCCCATTGCTTTCCAACAAACATTCACTGACGCGATATCTGAAAGCTGCCGAATGTTCAGATAAAACCTGCAAACCTACTCACACTTGTTCGCTGACGCGCACAATTTCGCGCAGGTTGGCCATCTCCTTCCTGATCGGATCTTCATCAAGAAGCGACACTGGCGTGTTGTAGGTCTCTGAAGTGGCCTTGTACCAATGCACTGATGACATCTCGACCCACTTGTTGTTTGTCCTGCAGGCACAGACACAGCGGCAAAGCACCAGTTGGCGCAATCAGCAGACAGAAGGTTGAAAGGCGTGTTGTATGTCTCTGAAGCGGTCTTTCATCACCAGTGCACTGATGACATCTCTACCCACTTGTTGTTTGTCCTGCAGGCACAGAAAGACACAGCAGCAAAGCAGCAGTTAGCGCACATCATCTACAGAGGTTTCAAATGCATGTTTAGGTCTTTGAAGTACCAATGCACTGATGACATCTCAACCCAATGGAACAATTATGCTCACTTCAGGAACCGGTCCATTCTGGTGTTGCGCAGGTTGAGGTGGCCTCACACACATAAGAGGTTCAATAGCAACAGCAATGCTGGTGCGATATAAGAGTGTCTTGTAACAAACATACAACTTTATAACACATGTGTAACAATTGTCCACACTTCAGGAACCGGTCCATGGTGGTGTTGCGCAGCAGGTCAAGGTGCCCCCACACTAGTAAACAGCTGCTGTTGAGTCACAAAAGTGTCTTATAACAATGAGATAACATTGTAACACGTGTGTAACACTGTCACTCACTGCGAGATCCAGTCAATGGTGGTGTTGCGCAGGTGCAGGTGCCCCCACACATAAAAGGTCGCTGGTGCCTCATGAAAGTGTCTCTTAACACTTACGTAACATTGTACAACATGCATGTAACAAGGTCACTCACTTGAGGAACCAGTCCATGGTGGTGTTGCGCAGGCTGAGCTACCCACACGCATGCAAGGTTGCTGGCGAGCACGAGAGTGTCTTATAACAATGAGATAACATTGTAACACGTGTGTAACATTGTCACTCACTGCGAGATCCAGTCAATGGTGGTTTTGCGCAGGTTGAGGTGCTCCCACACATAAGAGGTCGCTGGTGCATCATGACACTGTCATATAACATTTTGTAACATTGTACCAACACACTTAACACTGTCACTCACTTGAGGAACCAGTCCATGGTGGTGTTGCGCAGGTTGAGGTGCCCCCACACATAATAAAAGGTCGCTGGTGCATCACGAAAGTGTATTATAACAATGAGATAACATTGTAACACGTGTGTAACATTGTCACCCACTGCGAGATCCAGTCAATGGTGGTGTAGCGCAGGTTGAGGTGCTCCACACATAAGAGGTCGCTGGTGCATCATGAAACTGTCATATAACATTTAGTAACACTGTACCAACACATTTGTAACACTGTCACTCACTTGAGGAACCAGTCAATGGTGGTGTTGCACAGGTTGAGGTGCTCACATAAAAGGTTGCTGACGAAACACGATAGTGTCATGTAACATTGTAACAGATGTGTAACACTTTCACTCACTTCAAAAACCAGTCCATGGTGGTGTTGCGCAGGTTTAGGTGACCCCAGACTGGCCCTGTAAACTGATTGTACTCGCAGCTTTCAGGACCAGACCTGCAGCACAACACGGGGCAGCGGCGTCACAATGGTGTCATCATGGTGTCACAATGGCATCATATTGTTGTGGAATGTGTCCTGCAGGGTGCGGAGTTCCTAAAGCAGACTCTTCATCACAGTGCGATGGAGCTTGAATTGGTGGCTTGTTGATGTGAACTGGTTGTACTCGCAGCTTTCAGGACCAGACCTGCAGCACAACACAGGGCAGCGGCGTCATCATGGTGTCATAATGTTGTAATAACTGTGTCACAATGGCGTCATCATGGTGTCATAATGGTGTCACAATGGTGTGATAATTGTGGAAGGTGTCCTGCTGGGTGCGCAGCGCATAAAAGACACTCTTCATCACAGTGTGCCTTTGCTTGATTTTGTGATGAGCTGTGAACTGGTGGTAATCGCAGCTCTCGGGACCAGACCTGCAGACAACACGGAACAGCGGCGTCATCATGGTGTCACAATGGTGTCATCATGGTGTCATCATGGTGTCATAATGTTATCACAATGGTGTCACAATGGTGTCATCATGGTGTCAGCATGGTGTCATAATGTTGTCACAATGGTGTCACAATGGTGTCATAATTTTGGTATATGTCATGCAGGGTGCCGAGCCCATATGGGAGACTCTTCTTAACACTGAATTGGTGGAAAGTTATCAGATGAGCTTGTGGTGCTTGCAGCTCTCGGGGCCAGACCTGCAGCACAACACGGGGCAGCGGCATCATAATTGTGTAACAATGATGTCAAATTTGTGTCACAATGCTGTCATAATGGTGTCATAATTTTAGAATGTGTCCTGCAGATTGCAGAGCTCCTAAAAGAGACTCTTCATCACAGTGTGCTTTTGCTTGAGTTGGTGTGGATATGAGATGGTGGTTCTTGCAAGTTGCGAGGTCAGACCTGCAGCACAGAACCAACAGTGGCAGCAACAACACCAAGCTAGGTGGGGTCGAGCTGAAGCCTGATGAAGGGTGGAGAACCCAAAACGCGTGGCTTCCTGTTGTGATGAAGCACGACCCATAACCAAGAATAGCTTGAACAGTACGCCTTCAGAGGCAGAAGGCAGTCACACGACTAAATTGCTTTTGAAATTGCAGCGGCAGCATTAACACCAAGCTAGGTGGGGTCAAGCTGACGCTAACAGCAGCCACACACTAGCATGCACGACTGTTATACTCACAGCTGTGTGCATGCGGCAGTCAACACAACACTGCAGTCTCACTCTTTCCACAACATGCGTTGCACTGTCACTCTTTCTGATCTGGCTGATCACTCTCTTTCCTATTTAGAGCAGACCTTCCTCATAGGGATCTTAAGACCAATTCGAGGAGTTGCACGACTCTTGTACTTTCCAGAGGAAGTCTCTTTCTCAATTGCTTTCTTCTGCATATTGCTTTCCTTTCCTTTGATATCTGTCCCCTGAGTGCCTCTGCCATCGCGTACCACTCCGTATGGAAGCAGCATCTGACACACCCTTGCACTCTCACTCTTTCCACAACATGAGTTACACTGTCACTCCAAGTGAGGCTCTTGCAATCTGTCATTTCACTCTTTTTTTCATCTGCAGCTGAGTGCCTCTGCCATTGCGTACCACCCCATATGGAAGCAGCAGCCGACACACCCCCGCACTTTCACTCTTGCCACAACATGAGTTACCCTGTCATTCTTTTACGATCTGCCATCTCACTCTTTTTCCTACCTGCAGCTGAGTGCCTCTGCCATTGCGTACCACTCCGTATGGAAGCAGCAGCTGATGTAGTCAGTGGTGCCGTTCCAGCCGGCAACGAGCTTCGTGCCATTCCAGTGCGTGCTTGGCTTGTTGAAATAGTAATCAGGCTGAAGCAGCAGCAGCAACAGCAGCAGCAGCAGCACCAGAGTAAGAAGAAGAAAACAAGTGTAATGTAAGGTGTTGAGCTTCGCGCCGTTCCAGTGCGTGCTTGGCTTGGCTTGTTGAAGTAGTAGTCAGGCTGCAGCAGCCACAGCAGCAGCAGCAACAGCAGCAGCAGCAGAACACAAATGTGATGTACAGTTTTGAGCTTCGTGCCGTTCCAGTGCGTGCTGGGCCTGTCGAAATAGTAGTCAGGCTGCAGCAGCAGCAGCAGCAGCAGAAAACAAGTGTAATGGAAAGTGCTGAGATTCGTGCTGTTCAAGTGGGTGCTTGGCTTGTTGAAGTAGTAGTCATGCTGCAGCAGCAGCAGCAGCAGCAACAGCAGCAACAGCAGTAGCAGCAGCATAGTCAAATCGTAGGGTGTTGTGCTGTGTGTGCCGTTTAGGTGCGTGCTTGGCTTGTTGAAATAGTAGTCAGGCTGCAGCAGCAGCAGCATAGTGAAATCGCAGGGTGTTGTGCTTTGTGCGCCGTTCAAGTGGGTGCTTGGCTTGTCAAAATAGTAGTCAGGCTGCAGCAGCAGCAGCAACAGCAGCAGCAGCAGCAGAAATAAAGTGTAATGTAAAGTACTGAGCCTTGTGCCGCTCCAGTGCGTGCTGGGAGTGTTGGAAGAGTAGTCAGGCTCAGCAGCAGCAGCAGCAACTGTGTAGAGCTGATAATGGACTTGGCAGGCGGGCCAGATTTCGCGGCATCAATCTGCCGCCTAGTCAGCGACACGTCACCCTCTGACCAAAACGGCTGCTACACGCCCAGAATCACATGCTATTTCAACACAGCCCCACATTCGCACTGCTGCTGCTGCGTCAACTCTACATTGCTGCTGCTGCTGCTGTTGTGCCTACAGCAACCCACCTCATTCCCGATTTCGAAGCTGATGATTGAATTGGCAGGCAGGCCAGCTTTCGCGGCATCAATCTGCCGCCTAGTCAGCGCCACATCACCCTTTGACCAAAACGGCTGCTACAGCCAAGAACCACATGATTTTTCATCACAGCCCCACATTTGCACTGCTCCTGCTGCTGCTGCTGCGTCAACTCTACATCGCTGCTGCTGCTGCTGTTGTGCCTACAGCAACCCACCTCATTCCCGATTTCGAAGCTGATGATTGAATTGGCAGGCAGGCCAGCTTTCGCGGCATCCATCTGCCGCCTAGTCAGCGCCACATCACCCTTTGACCAAAATGGCTGCTACAGCCAAGAACCACATGATTTTTCATCACAGCCCCACATTTGCACTGCTCCTACTGCTGCTGCTGCGTCAACTCTACATCGCTGCTGCTGCTGCTGTTGTGCCTACAGCAACCCACCTCATTCTGATTTCGAAGCTGATGATTGACTTGGCAGGCAGGCCAGCTTTCGCGGCATCCATCTGCCGCCTAGTCAGCCCCACATCACCCTTTGACCAAAATGGCTGCTACAGCCAAAATTCACATGATGTATACTAAAACCCTTCAACTCTACATTTCTGCAGCTGCTGCTGCTGTTGTTGAAACTACAAAATTAAAACTGCTGCTGCTGCTGCTGTGCCTACAGCAACCAACCTCATTCCCGATCTCGAAGCTGATGATTGACTTGGCAGGCAGGCCAGCTTTTGCGGCATCCATCTGCCGCCTAGTCAGCGCCACATCACTGTTGAAAAAGTTCAACCCCAGAATGTACTTCATGCCTGTTGCAGCATGTAGCTTGGAGAGAGGCTGCCAAACATCGGGCCCTGGCACTGTAACTAGCTTGTCCGTGCTGCCTCCACCAACGCGCAACACAAGAGGGCCTGCATTGTGACAAAGACAGTAGCGGCAGCAGCAAGCAGCAGAGCCGTGTCAGCACACGCATTTGCATGTCAATTGCGTTTTACTTGGCAGGCACTGTAAGTAGCTTGTCTGTGCTGCCACCTCCAACGTGCAACACCAAAGGACCTGCATTGTGACAAAGACAGCAGCAGCAGCAGATGCGTGTCAGCACACGCATTTGCATGTCAATTGCGTTTTACTTGGCAGGCACTGTAAGTAGCTTGTCTGTGCTGCCACTTCCAACGGCAACACCAGAGGACCTGCATCGTGACAAAGACAGCAGCAGCAGCAGCAGAGCCGTGTCAGCACACCCATTTGCATGTCAATTGCGTTTTACTTGGCAGGCACTGTAAGTAGCTTGTCTGTGCTGCCTCCACCAACCCGCAACACCAAAGGACCTGCATTGTGACAAAGACAGCAGCAGCAGCAGAGCAGTGTCAGCACACGCATTTGCATTTCAATTGCATTTCACTTGGCAGGCACCGTAAGTAGCTTGTCTGTGCTGCCACCTCCCACACGCAACACCAGAGGACCTGCATCGTGACAAAGACAGCAGCAGCAGCAGCAGCAGAGCCGTGTCAACACACGCATTTGCATGTCAATTGCGTTTTACTTGGCAGGCACTGTAGCTAGCTTGTCTGTGCTGCCTCGACCAACGCGCAACACCAGAGGACCTGCGTTGTGACAAAGACAGCAGCAGCAGCAGCAGAACAAGCAGGAGCATGGTCAGGTTCCCATGATTTCTCTGGATAAGTGGTGGTGAGTGGCGTCAATGGCAGTGGCGCTATGGGTTGGGTGCTGACAACATGATGATGGACACATGCCAGCGCTCAGCTGCTGCTGCTGTGCTGCTGTTGCTGCTGCTGCTGTGCACGCTGAGTTCACCCGGTTCATATTACCATCGCATTACCACCTGAACAGGACAGACCCTGATATGTGTAGGATGCTGTATAATTCAGCATCGGTGCGGCTGTGGCATGCTGACCTGCCAAAATACCGTCCGTGCTTCTGCTTCTGCTGCTGCTGCTACTGCTGCTGCTGCTGCTATTGCTGCACCCACCTGAGGCAAACGACTGCATCAGTTTCATGATGTCCATGCACCAAGGTATCTGCTGCTGCTACTGTTGCTGCAGCTGCTGCTGCTGCTGTGCTGCTGCTGCTGCTGCACCCACCTGAGCCAAATGACTGCAGCAGTTTGATGATGTCCATGCACACAGGGGTCTGCTGCTGCTACTATTGTTGCTGCTGATGCTGATATTGCTGCACCCACCTGAGGCAAACAACTGCAGCAGTTTCATTATGTCTATGCACACAGGGGTCTGTTGCTGCTACTATCGTTACTGCTGCTGCTGCTGCTGCTGCTGCTGCTGCACCCACCTGACCCAAATGACTGCAGCAGTTTGATGATGTCCATGTACTGCGGGATGGTGTAGAGCTCCTCAACGTACGGCCATTCGTGACTGAAACCCATAAACGATTGCGGAATGGTCTTTCCGGGCTTGTCTATGTCTAGCATAGTAACTGTGCTGAAGGCGGGAGCCTGCTGCTGTGCTAGACCTGCGATGCAAAGTGCCGCGGAGTTTGGGTTATATTATAGATTATTTTTATGATGATCGATGATTGAGTATAAGTGATAAAAAGGTTGGATGCATGGAGCGCTAGCAACAGGGAGGTGGGGGATGGTGGTTAGCCGGAGGTCAGCAAATCGCACCTCTGGATGCTGCAGAGAGTCCGAGCAGTAATAAAAGCCATAACTGTAACTGTTTCTGTTGACTCCGCGCCATGATGCTGCGCTGCTGCTTTGGTCACCACGGCTCGCACACACCCGGTCACTCTCAAAGCACGCGCAGCTGCTGCAGATGGCTTTCACCGCGAGAATAACTATAAATCACTCAAGTATTACATGGAGACTCTCGCTGGGCACGCAGCAGCGTGTCACTGCTACTACTGTCAGTGTCACATGCACCTGACACGCCTGAACCGCACCAATGGTCGTCATGAACACGCTACTTCTGACCAGAGGTATTGAATAAATATGGTATAATAACCATACTACTCACTACCCCTGCTTCTGACCCCAGTGTGACAAAGCTTACAGCCCGCGAAGCAGATGTCATCTGTACAGTGTACGTGTTCTGCTTCAAGACAACAGTGTTGGTGTTACCTCCAGCCACTGGAGCGTGCGGCACGCTCATAGGCACACTGGAAGTCGCTGGTTGAGCAGCCTGTGTTCAGTGAACAGCACATGACGACAGCAGCACAGCCAGGGTCAGGGGCTCCTAGGGTGGAGCCTCAAGGGCTAGCATGTAACGAAGTGAGCGGTACTTAGCATGTGTGCAGGACAGTGAACAGCAGCAGATGCAGCAGCTGGCCGTGCAGCAGGGCAGTCTGGCTTCTGTGACAGATACCTGGCCAAATATTTGAAAAGCAGCAGCAGGGCAGCGAAACGCTTTTCCAGACGCTCCGACCACTGGCGCGTGCGGCACGCCCAACCACTGGCGCGTGCGGCACGCCCATAGGCATATTCACCAGCTGTGCAGCCTGTAATTAGCCACGCTCATCTATAGGCTCATAACCATTGGCTGTACAGCTGGCTGACAGCTGGCTGACAGTGCAGCCTGTGTTCAGCCTGCGCGCGGCGTGTTTGGACCCGTTGTCAACCACTTCAGGTGGCCTGCTGTGCACACACGCAGAGCTTTAACAAGTGCCATGAGTACAGCACACTTGGACTAATGCGCTGTAGCACTACCAGCTGGTTGTGATGTTGGCTCTACATAGTGGGTGGGCCAGCTGTGCATGAGTGTCGCAGCGAGACAGCATTGGGTTGCACAATGAGGGAGGCAGCTGCAGGATGGGAGAGTTTTGCCTGCTTTACCTGCTTTGCATGCTGCCTTTTCCAGTACCGCTAATGTCTTTACAGTGATACCGTAGCACAGTGCTGTTGGCAACAGCCCAACACAACAGGTGGGCACACAGCTGCTTGTTGGTGCTTCCCAGCTTGATTGGCGTGCCTGTAGACGCAGCTGCCTCATAACAGCTGTTGGCCGCGTACTTGAGAGCTTCCCCTGTACTGTAAGGAATGCTCAGTACTGTGTGAAGCCAGCTGCGCACTCATACTATGATAGCCAGCCGCACGCCACAGTGCACCGCACACTTCCGAAGTGTTCAGAGTCTGAACACTGTGCCGCACATCATCCGAAGCAGCTACTCTGAATTGTGGTGCTTTGTGCGTGTCCAACTTCAACAAACAGCAGCGCATTACAGTAGGTCAAGCCAGCCTTGCATGCAGGGGTAGGGTGACTCTGCATGCCAATCTGCTAGAGTGCTGCTCGTTTTTTCGCATCATAGCTTGTGAGCAGCATGTGCTGCAGCAGCACACCCCTGCTGCCACCTGGCTGCCTGTGCACTAGTGTAGGCACCTCATCGCTTCGCCACTGCACCTGTGCTGCATCTGCTGTGTTCCGCTGTGTTCTGTTCCGCTGTGTTCTGTTCCGCTGCTGCACCTGCGCTGCATCTGCTGTGTTTCCACAGCTGGCCTCAACTGCTGAGCTCTGCAGCTTGGCCAGCTTCATTGGCGTCACTCTCATAATCACTCTTCGTCACTGCTACTGTCCCCCCAACCTTTGCATTTGCCGCTATCTTGCTGCTGCTGCTGCTGTTGCTGCTGCTGCTGCTGCTGCCCTCGACTGCTGAGCTCTGCAGCTTGGCCAGCTTCATTGGCGTCACTCTCATCATCACTCTTCGTCACTGCTACTGTCCCCCCACCCTTTGCATTTGCCGCTGTCTTGCTGCTGCTGCTGCTGTTGCTGCTGCTGCTGCTGCTGCCCTCGACTGCTGAGCTCTGCAGCTTGGCCAGCTTCATTGGCGTCACTCTCATTATCACTTTTCGTCACTGCTACTGTCCCCCCACCCTTTGCATTTGCCGCTGATTTGCTGCTGCTGCTGCTGGTGGTGGTGGTGGTTGAGCTGCTGCCCTCAACTGCTGAGCTCTGCAGCTTGGCCGGCTTCATTGGCGTCACTCTCATTATCACTTTTCGTCACTGCTACTG
>CADDIJ020001148.1:0-34354 GCA_902809745.2 Tetradesmus lagerheimii | reverse complement strand
GTACAATCCTGATCGAGAGTCTAGGACTATTTTGGCTTCAAAGTTGCTTCAATCTCCCTTTTTGGCGCAAGATTGCGTTCACTTTGTGTGGTGCATGCCATCTGAGATGGCGAACGGCCTACGTGTAACTTCCACTCTCTAAATCAACCCCCAACACAACAGCATGTCGTAGTAACAGACATACTAGATCCCAACACCATCCACTGATCCTCCACATCCCAGCATCCTGTCTCATTTCAACCCTCAAGACCTTCAAGATAACCCAGACCTTCAAGAGGACCCAGCACCTGTCAGAGAAGACGTGCTGTCGCTACCAGCCGTTGCAGCACTCACTCCCGCGCCATCATTCAAGCCAGACAGACGACCCTGGCTGCCCCCCGCAACAGAGCTGCTACGACTAGAACCCTGGCCCTCACTCGTCCCAGCACCAGCAGCTGCAGCAGCTGCAGCAGCAGCAGGCCCTGCCGCATTCCCGACACCACGCATCACATTCGTCACACCACCATCCCATCCTGCCAAGCTCCCCCAAGCGTTAGACATACCAGCATTCGTCACACCTCCCATACCACCCTGCTGCTGCTGCTGGTGCATTCGGCTAGCCTCCTCACTCAATTCAAGCAGTGCATCGGAAACAGCAGCACCTGCACTTCCGTACCCAAACTCCGCACCCAGACCCCCGATCCCTCCAGCATGCAACCCAAACGGACTCATATCAGCCGCATTCCCAGCAGCCATCAAACCTGCATTTCCACCAAGGCCATTACCCACACTACCAGGCCTCGCAAATAAGTTGCTGCCACCTGGACTAGGGCTAGCACCAGCACCCACACCACCCGGCATTGAAGGCACTGGACTCGCCATATACACCGGAGGCATGCCACCAACAGGAGAAACAGCGCGCGTAGAGCCTGAAGGCGGACCAGAGATCGAATGACGGCCCGTAACGCCGCCAAACTGCTGCTGCTGCTGCTGGCCGCGGCCACCGAAAAAGCCAGGCATAGGAGGCCTACCAGCCGCAGCTGCTGCATTCGCTGCAGCAATTCCGCTACCATCCCAGCTCGCTCCCCTAGTGTTGCTGTTGAGATCTGCACCAAATATACTGCTCGCAAAAGGAGGCCGAGCTGCTGCACCAGCGTTCCAACCCTGCTGACCACCAAACATACCGCTTTGCAAGTTTGCAGACGCCATCGCTGCTGCTGCCGCTGCATCCCCACCGAAGATATCAAACCCTGCTCCACCGCCAAACCCTGCCGTGGAGAACGGCATGCTGCTGTTGTTAGTAACACTGTTAGTAACAGTGTTACTAACACCTTCGCCGTTAGCGCCGGCTGGGGCCAGATCAGCTGGTGCTGAGTGAACAGCTGGTAGGCCTGGTAGGGGTGCGAAAGTAACGTGCATGGTGCGTCCGCTTGGCATGTTAGTTCCATCCATCATGCGAACTGCGCGGGTGGCTGCGTCTTCTGACTCGTACGTGACGACAGCGACGTCCTGCAGACAGACACGCGGAAGGGACAGCAAGGTGGCAGCAACGGCAGATACAGAGTGAGGCCGCTGTGTCTTATACAGCAAGTTTGACGTGTGAGGCAGGCACATATTTGTATCCACGGCGAGCACTCCGCAGTAGCAACCAGTTCAAACATGGCTCGTAGGTGACAACAGCGACATCCTGTCAAAACAAACAAACAGGCAAAGTGGGCAAAGTTGGGTAGGGAGGCACCGCAGGCGGCCCACAGTTGCGGCTTGGTATTGTTGCAAAATATGAAACACGACAAGCTAGCGTTGACCACCGCCTGCAATCATGGCATCCAAACTCATCCCAATCATTAGCAGGGAGAGCTGGAAGGCTGGTTGTCGTGTGGTGCGACCACTGACCGTGGAAACCAAACTACAGACAGCCTTTGAGTGCCCCCTTGCTGCACACCTGCTCCTCAAGTCCAGGCAGGTGCACCACAGCCCGTTGAGCAAAACACACAAAACACAAACCCATACAACGCAGCCGGATCAGGATAAACAGACACAACAGACACTTCAAGTTGCAGACCTGCTCACGTTCTCTCCTGGTGCGCAAAATTGCTCTACAACCTCACAAGCACCTGGACAACTGCTGCTCATCAATAACAGAAGACGAAAATACAATAAGACCAAACCATGCATCCCTAGCCACACCTTAGGATTCAACACAACAGAGCAAACAGCAGAACGTGTGCAACAACCAATAAGAACTCACGTTGTCTCCTGGGGCGCGCACGTGCTCTACAGACCCACACAGCTGGAAGAGCTCCGTAAGCTGCTGCTCAATATTACGAGGAGATAAACAAACCATAGGGTAAAACATGCCTCCGTAGTCAGGCACTCTGCTGCACAGACTCAGCGCTTGCACATAACAAAGCAAACAGCAGCACGCGCACACAACCCACAGAATTGCGTCAAACGGAAACCAAGTAGCCACCCCAGAGCACTTACTTTTCTCCTGGTGCGCGCACATGCTCCACAGGTCCACACAGCTGGAACAGCTCCATCAGCTGCTGCTCATCAATGCCAGCTGGCAGCCCCATCACCAGCACTGAACATAAGTCAAAACCAGGCCTTTGTAGGCACCCTGCTGCACACGCACTAAAACTTGAACATATCAGAGCAAACAGCAGCACACGCACACAACCCATAACATTGCGTCAACAAAAAGCAAAACTACTCACGTTTTCTCCCAGATCGACATGCTCCACAGGTCCACACAGCTGGAACAGCTCCGTCAGCTGCTGCTCATCAATGCCAGCCAGCAGCCCCGTCGCCAGCACATGCATCCCTAGTCAGGCACTCTGCAGCACTCGCAAACACTCTACTACTGAACACAACAGAGCTAACGACAGCACACACAGTATATATGACAGGAAAGCGGGTAGCGCCCCAAATATGCTCACGTTGTCTCCTGGTGCGCGCACATGCTCCACAGGTCCACAAAGCTGAAACAGCTCCGTCAGCTGCTGCTCATCAATACCTCCCGGCAGCCCCGTCACTAGCACATGCTTGCTCGGCTGCTGCCCTGCTGCTGCTGCTGCTGCTGCAGCACCTCCTGGTGTCCCAATGCCCCCAAATGCATCACTAGCACCCCCTACTGCTGCTCCGGGCCCCATCGGAGGGGCCCCTCCAAAAGGCACTGGAGACACAGATCCAGTTCCGTGCATGCTCAGACCGACCGCCGGACCTCCCATCCCGCCAATCCCCCCCAACCCTAAACCCCTGCCGCCGCCAGCCGGCGGCATAGTGGCTCCAAACCACCCGCCACCAAATCCGCCGTGGGGCAGCGTGCCCGGCTGAACCCCAAAGCCCTGAGGCGGGCCACCGCCTAAACCCCCAAACCCTGCGGGATCTACTCCACTAGCTCCCAGCTGCATCATAAGATGATCCAACCCTGGGACATCCGGAAGCGGTGAACTGCCAGGTGTGCCCATCCCAGGAGGTCCTGCTGCTGCCATCGCTGCTGCTGCTGCTGCCGCAGCAGCAGGGTTGCCAGACGCCTGCAGGACTTGCAGTTGGTGCAGCTGCGGCATACTAAGCCCTGCGCCAAAACCTCCGCCCCCTGCAGGGCCTCCAGTAGCGCCAGAACTCAACCTGCGCTGCGTGTTACCCATGTTCAAACCCCCACCCATGTTTAAACCCAATCCTGCGCCTGTGTTGCTGCCTGCCCTGCTGCAGGACGCAAACCATGGATGATCAAACGAGTGTCGCGCTGGCCCCATCCCCCCAACCCCGCCCAGAGGATCTAACCCCCCAGCACTGCCAAAACCGCCGCCGGCTCCCAGACCTCCTAAATTCAAGGGGTCGTCAAAACCGCCAACACCTGCACCCCGCCTGCCTCCAAAACCGCCAAGCCCCGCTGCGCCGCCAAAACTGCTAAGCCCTGGCTTCCCCCCAAACCCTGGACCTCCAAACCCTGAACCGCCAGTGAAGCTTCCCCCGCTGCTGCTGATACCACCGGGGCTAACACCTAACCCTCTGCCGAGGTCTAAGCTGTTGCGGCCGCCGCTGGGTGCTGCACTTCCGGCATGTGTGCCAAGCGTTGCTTTGCGTGCTTGCCGAAGCGCCTGCTGCCGTGCTTTTGCGGTTGCTGAGGTGCTGTAGGCCACGTGAATGGCGCCGCCACTGATAGGGTAGTTGTTGAAGAGCAGCATGGCTTGCTCTGCTGCTTGGGGATTGGAGAAGGTGATGAAACCATAGCCCTGCAGCATACGCAGATACGCACGGCAAGCAAGAACAGCAAGAAAGGTTTAGGGTTCTGAACACTTTAAAAGATACACAAGGGGGCCGCTGGTGAACAGCAGCATGGCCTGTTCTGCTGCTTGGGGGTTGGAGAGGTAATGAATACATAGCCCTGCAGAGAGCAAGCAAGTAGCGCAACAATGTGATGCAGCATAACCTATACAGCATACTTCTCTGTTCTGTGCATCAGACATGAAGAACTGCAGCCACAGTTCTTCTGCCCGATGCACAGGATAGGGAATATGATGACGGAGTTATGCTGCCTCACATTGTTGCAATGCCACAACGGCTCACATGATTGAAAAGCGAGCAGCACACAAGGCACATACAAACCTTCTGTAGGGCAGTTGCAATGAACTCGTGTGGGGTACTTTCAGCAACTTCCCAATTAGCCATTTTCAAGGGGGCGTCGGAAAGCAAGAGGGCCTGGACACCGGCTAAACGGGAAGCTACAATGCCTTCAGCACTATACGCAGCCAAGATGTTACAATGCAAAATGACATAAAGCACGCACACAGCACAGTGAGAAAAATCATGTTGGTGTTGCTGTTGTTGTTGGCCAGCGCCAGGACTTGCGGTTCAACTCCACTCAGCTTTCAATACAGACAGGCATTGACACGGTCGATGTTGTGGATGCACAGGCAGTTCTCGAGAGCCACAACATCCCACAACATTGACAGCTACAACACATGTGACGGCTGGCAAGACACACCGGAAATACTAGAAACAAAGGCAGCAAGATTTGCTGCGCCCCGATCTTATCCTGGGCTTGCTGCAGCATTTCCTTCATGAGCTGAGCAGACAGCACCCAGCATCATCAAGGATATGCTGAAGCAAGCCAGAATCTAAAGAATAGCATATGAACCTAGGGCCGTCCAACACACCTAAGATCTGCACGAAAACAAACACCAAGCACGCACACAACACCCAGACCACCAGGATGGTGTTACTGGATCTGCCAGTGCCAGGGCTGAGGGTCCCATTCCACTCAGGTTGCCATACAGGAAGATGTTAGGAACGTCATTGCTGTAGTTGCACCAGCAGTTCTAGACTGCTGTGGTGAACATCAACAACGGCATCTCTGACACATGTAGAAGACGCATGAAATACTAGAAACAGGGGAACCCAGTTTCGCTTTCCCATACCCTTGTTCTGCGCTTGGCACAGCATCCCCACCATCAGGGAAAGAAACCCCTCTCAATCCAAGATGAATTAAAAGGGTAAAGCGTACGGGACAGCATGAAAACAAGGCCTCAACATCGTCACGACGCTGGCTGTCGCCTGCACCAACCTCTGAGCGATAGTGAGGACAACAGCCAACGACCAAAAGATGTTGGACGTGTGCTAACATGTGCCAAAGTGGCAAGCCCGCAGCGACTTCCCACGCCCCAAAATGCCGCGACTCTGGACTTTGACTACGGAGGCTGCTGGGTGGCAACGAGTGAAAGCTGCTAGATCTGCTGCTGCCACTCCGATGCAAAGCCAATTGGCGGTCTACCATTTCAACACTGTATACCTGGGTAAATGCTCGCAGTAGCACAGTTGACCACTAGGAGTGGACCACGTGCTGCAGCGCGCATCTACTCAGGTACAGCAGGTACAGCAGGTGGAGTGCAATATGCAGCAGCCGTAACCTAAAAGAGCAGGAGCACAACCATATTCTGCAAAAAAGGCAAAATCCAAGAATTTATGGAACTGTTGTGATTAGAGGGTCTGCGGGCCAACAAATGGTCTGCAAGCCATCCGTGTGGCGATACAGACCCGCTACTCACAAAAAACACTGCGGAATCTGGCACAAACGAGCGCTTACATCTACGCTTGGCAAAAGCAGCTGCTGTCACAACAAGCCCCATGGGCTCAGTGGGGCAGAGGTGCTGCTGCAGGTGCAGCCCAACATGCTCAACTTCAACACATTACATCAGGGGGTAAATTTTCAGGGGGGAAATTCGCGAGGAGGTTGATGAGCAGGCCGACCACAGGCATGTGCACAGTCCAGCACACAATTGCAGTTGCGGTTGCAACCTCAGCAACAGCAGCTCTGCTTGCCACAGGCCCAAATCGAGTGATGCCAACCATGGAGGTGCTGTTGTTGAGCCAGCACAGCATGCTCAGTATAAACCCACTACACCAGTACTTGAAGGACGAGAAAAGTTGTGAGCAGGCTGAGGGGGGACATGCACAGCCGGCACACACAAACGATTGCAGCTGCGGTTGCAGCCTCAGCCGCAGCAGCTCCGGTTGCCACAGCCCCAGCGGTTATGTACAACATGGAGATGGTCTTGCTGAGCCAGCACAACATGCCTCACATCAACACATACAGCAGGACTTGAAGCGGCGTAAAGTTGATGAGCAGGCTAACCGCGCGCGTGTGCAAACACACACACACACAGAATTGCAGCTGGGGTTGCAGCCTCAGCAACAGCAGCTCCAGTCCACATCCCTGTAATGGGATGTAACTCCCGAGGTGCTCTTGCTGAGTCCGCACAACATTGCTCAACATAACCTCATACAGCAGGACGACGTGGCGTAGCATTGCCAGCACCAGCAAGCCAGAAACATATGGTACACTGCAGAAAGTGATGTGACAGGGCTTGGCAGCAGTGTGTTTCAAACACTGACAGCACCAGTGCTTCTGTACACAGCAGCTCAATCGTTCATGCACTGCTGAGCAGCAAGCATACGAAAGAGCTGCTGTGGACACGCAGCACATAGCCCCACCGAGTACATTTCATCAGAGGCAGCATAACAAGCCGCAAACAACCCAGTAAAACCATCAAAGTTTGTTTACTCGGTTCGATTCAGACCAGAAGGGTCAGACAGACTATAATAACGTGCTGTTGACAGGTACTTCCTGGCGTGTTGTTGCATGTAGCCGACCACACCGAGATGCCAGACTACATTCACAACACCCCACCAAGTACATGTTGACAGAGACAGCAGAACAAGCCGCACAAAGCCAAAACCCAGTAAACCATCGCAGTTTGATTCAGACCAGAGCGTTATGCCAAGGTTTATAGCATGGTGTTCCCATGTGCTTGATGGCGTGTTGTTGCATGCAGCTGACCACAAGGATGTACCAGACTACATTCACAACACCCCACCAAGTACATGTTGACAGAGACAGCAGAACAAGCCGCACAAAGCCAAAACCCAGTAAACCATCGCAGTTTGATTCAGACCAGAGCGTTATGCCAAGGTTTATAGCATGGTGTTCCCATGTGCTTGATGGCGTGTTGTTGCATGCAGCTGACCACAAGGATGTACCAGACTACATTCACAACACCTCACCAAGTACATGTTGACAGAGGCAGCAGAACACGCCGCACAACTCATGAAACCCAGTAGACGTTCAAACCAAAAGGTTGCGCCTAGACCCGCAAGGAGCCACGAAGGCTGCCCAGCCAAATCACAGCCATCAATATCCACATTGGTAATCTCTGGTTATTGCGGTAAGCCTAAACAACAAACAACAAAACCCTGCACCTGAACCCTATGAATCTGCACATGTTCGCGCCGCTTCACCATGCTGCGTCCCCTGTGTGGTATGTCCACATGATGAAGGGTGTTGGTTCCATCCGTGATGCATTACAGGAAGCGACGCATTGAAATCCACCGCTTCCTGTGATAATTCACGGGCTCGAACCAACACCAGTTTGAACTCAAATACACAGTAGCTGCACCCAGTCGCAAAACAAAACTGCTTGTCAAAACAGCTTGTCACAACACGTGGTCGCGCCACTCACCATGCTGCATCCCCCGTCTGGTACGGTGACCTTTAGGGATTAAGGTTTGTATACCTCCCTAAACCCTTAATCTAAAACCCCCACATCGGCACAAACTTAAACTCACCATGCTGCGCGCTCCGTCTATAATGTCCACCTTGGTGACCTCTGGGGTTCAAGGTAAACCTACATCCAAAACTTCAACCCTCACACTAGGCCCTAAACATCTGCACTTGGTCGCGCCACTCACCAGGCTGCGCCCCCCGTCCGGTATGTCCACCTTGGTGACCTCTGCCTAGCCTAAAGCTTAAACCGTAAACAACGATTGACCTGTGCGCATATTTAAGCCACCACTCACATTGCTGCGTCCCCCGTCTGGTATGTCCACCTTGGTGACCTCTCCTGCCTGGCTGAACAGCTCACGCAGCTGCTCACGAGTGACGCTCTCCATGAGCCCACTCACGTGCAGGATCTGCAAAACAAAAGAAGGAAAAAGAAGACAGAAGCAGAGCAGCATGGAAGGACAAAGAGTGAAACATATGGTTCCAGACACAGCAATGCAGCTGCTCATGTGTGACACTCTCCATCAGCCCACTCACGTGGAGGATCTGCGAAAAATCAAGATAGAGCCATACAGAGCCTCAGTGGAGCGCACGGAGGGAGTATGGAGGATGGGCAGTGAAGGAGCAGATGAAGCAGCACATGAAGATGCTTATGCTTGCGAGGTGCCACAGCGGTGCAAAACGATAAGAACTCCGCCAGAGCAGAGAAGAGACACATGCACAAACTGCAGTGCAGATGCATGCATACAATGTCTGACACAACGTCCCACAGTATCTACACAAGCACAACAGTGGCACTAGCCGCCTACAAAGGGCACAACTGGCTTGCATTAGTGCAGCACCAGTACTTAACTTCTGACATACTAACATCACAAGCACTCACCACTGGCCCCTGGTCTTTGTCAAAGCTGCTGCGCTGGCTGTTGCCTTCACTCCCCTGCTGCTGCAGCTGCCCTACACCATCCCCCCCTCCCCCTCCCTGCTGCTGCTGCACGCCTCCCCTGCCACTGCCTCCAACCCCTGCTGCATTATACTCTCCAGCACCGCCTAACCCCATCATATGCTGCATCCCCCCTACTGCGCTGTTGTTATTGCCAGGCGCTGCTGCACACTGTTTTGCGGGTGCAGCAGCAGCCGCAGCAACAGAAGGGCTCGGAGAGTCCAGCGAGAGCTGTCCCACAGAGGTGATGAGGGTTTGGGGGTTCTGCGACAGCAGGTGCTGACGCTGCTGCTGCTCGTGCAGGTAGAAGAGCCGCATGCGTAGGTCAGTGAGTATCTCGCGGCCGTGGAGGCGCGTGATGGCTGCGTGGGCTTGGGCGCGGCTGCGGAAGGTAGCGATGGCACGGCCCTGCAAGCGGAAACATACGTGCAACCAAGACAGACAAATGAAGTGAGAGAATGCGGAGCAGAGCAGAGTGTGAAGCAGATTGTTCGCAGAGTGAAAGGCGTGTGATGGCTGCGAGGGCCTGCGCGCGGCTGCGGAAGGTCGCAATGGCGCCGCCCTGCAAGCACGAGAAAACAGCCATGGCAAACGAATCCCGGTCTCTGAAGTGCGGCGCACGAGACCGAAGCAGGTTTGCGCAGTCATGATACGGCCCTGCAAGCAGAGATTGACCACTGCGTCACCAGTAAGCACATGCAGAGCAACAGCCAGTTGGCCAGGCCTGCAAGCGTTTCGCGGCCGTGGAGGCGCGTGATGGCTGCGTGAGCCTGGGCGCGGCTGCGGAAGGTTGCGATGGCGCGGCCCTGCATACGACAGACGAGTGAAGTCAGAGTATGCAGAGCAGAATGCGGCACTCAAGGGAGCATATTTGCAGAGTGAAAGGCGTGTACAGGCGTGTGATATCTACGTGGGCCTGGGCCTGGCTGCAGAAGGTTGCGATGGCGCGGCCCTGTGAGCAGACACACCGACAAGCACGTCGCAGTGAACATGAGTAAGTGTACGCACATGCAGAGCCAGCTGTTGACAAGGGGGGGGGGCACAGGCTGGAAGCACAGTGCAGGCTCGCGATGGCTGTGTGCGCTTGTTCGCGGCATTGCCATGCTGAGGGTTGCATTCGCACGACGTTTGCCCGGTGCAGCAAACACACTCCACTTGCACTGCATTGTGACAAACCATCTTTGCTCCATACACCCACATGCAAGGCTGCATCATGCCACCAGTTTGATAGTCTTTCATGCAGCTGATGCACCTGATGAGAAACTACAAACTGCTGGCAGGATGCAGCCTTCTCAGGGCTTTGCTACAACACTATGACGCCCTCAGCTAGAGTGATGCATTGCTTACTCTGTGTGACACAAAGCGTCTCACATGCACTGCATTGCGAAGATCCATTTTCATTCCGTAAATTCACATGCAAGGCTGCATCCTGCCAATAGTTTGTTGGTCTTTCATTCATTCACCTCATGAAAGACTACAAGTTTCTGGCAGGATGCAGCCTACTTGGGGCTTTGCTGCAACACTATGACGCCCCCAGCTAGAGTGATGCATTGCTCAACCTTTGTATAACAAAAGCGTCTCACATGTACTGGATTGTGAGCCATCTGTACACCAAACAGCCACATGCAAGGCGGCATCATGCCACCAGTTTGGGTCTCTCATGCAGCTGATGCACCTGATGAGAAACTTCAAACTGCTGGCAGGATGTAGCCTACTCAGGGCATTGCTACGACACTACGACGCCCCCAGCCAAAGCGATGCATTGCGAAACCTTTGTACAACAAAAGCATCTCACATGTACTGGGTTGTGGACCATCTGTACACCATGCACACACATGCAAGGCTGCACCCTGCCAACAGCTTGATCGGTGCTGCATTGCTAATTCTTTTGAAGAGCCAACGTTACATCCAAGCAATCCAACTGCTGGCAGGATGCAGCGTAATCTGGGGTTTGCTACATTACTATACCCCCTCTCCAAGCCAGATTGACATAACCCCTGGCTCACCTCACTCTTAACGTCCTCTCTGTACGCCACTTTCACTGCCTCCACTCCTGCTCGCTAGCCTTTGAAGAACCAACTTTGACACCATACACCCACATGCAAGGCTGCATCCTGCTAACAACTGATGGGTGATTCATGCCTTGCAGTAGGCGAAGGTTTCCCATCAACTGTTGGCAGGATGCAGCCCAATCAGGGCGGTGCTACAACAATCAGACCTTCCGTGAGACAAAGTGACGCATTGGTATCCGAAACTCACCTCACTCTTGCCGTCCTCTCTGTAGGCCTCTTCTACTGCCTCCACTCCTGCCTCATTGGCCTGTGCAAAGTCGGCCTCAGCTGCTGCCTCCTGCCCCCAGTTGATGAGTACTTATGCCTTGCGTGAACTGCTCAACGATTGCTGGCAGCATGCAGCCGAACCAAGGCGCTGCTACAACACTAGAACATTCCCCTGCCCCCCCCCACACACAAGCCTAAGTGACGCATTGCCACCCCTAGCTCACCTCACTCTTGCCGTCCTCTCTGTATGCCACTTCCACCGCCTCCACCCCTGCCTCGCTGGCCTGTGCACCGTCAGCCTCAGCTGCTGCCTCAATCAGAGCCCGCACATAAGCAGCAGTGTACTCCCAGGGCAGGCCCAGCACAGCAACCTGCAAGAGTTGGAAGAAAAGCAGATAGCAGGCACGCAGGTTGTTTGATTGATGAGTCCAGGATTTGAGCAGTGCAACCAACAGAAGCCATGCGTTAATGCGCTGTGTCTGTGCCTCATTGGCCTGTGCACCGTCAGCCTCAGCTGCTGCCACAATACGTGCACGCACATCAGCAGCAGTGTACTCCCAGGGCAGGCCAAAAACACCAGCAAACAGCGATGGTGATAGCACACATTCCTGCGGAGGTGAACCTGCGGATTAGCAGATCAGCTACGCAGGGGAGCGCGCCATGATCATGGCCAACTACACCACCCACAGTCAAACCAAGAGTACAGGCTATGGTAGGAGGTGTGGAGGCGCATGAAGGGTTTCCTCAACGTCACACACCCTCCCTTTCCTTCTTTTGAGTGAAAACACACCACACGCAGCTGATTCATTCATTCAGGCGCCAGGCTGCACACCCCGAAGGGCAACATCATTGAGCCCCCCTCAGCACCTGAATTTGCTTCAACAAGGGAGTTGCCTGATAATACCCAAAAACTACACCCAGCTTGAATATGGCTTCCTGCCCAGTAGCGCCATTCGCAACCGGCTACAAAACATGATAGCAAAACAGCAAAAACAACAGGAGCGCGCACCTGCTTGCAGCTGAAGCTGATGTGGTTGTCGGGGCTCATCAGCACCAGCTCAAGCTTGCGGCCGTCAGCCTGCACGCCAGAGAGCTGCCCGCACGCCTCGATGGCGGTGCCCACGTCACCAAACAGCGCCACACCAACACCCTGCGGCATAACCACAAGGCAACAGCAGAATCAGGAACTGAAGGTGTTTGGCAGTGCCCACGTCACCAAACAGCGCCACACCCACACCCTGCACCGAACAAATACAAAGCGCAATAGCAGAATGGTTGACACCACCGTTGGTTGGCAGTGCCCACGTCACCAAACAGCGCGTAAATCACACCCTGCGGCAGATCAAGAAAAGACAGCAGCAGATTTCAGGCCTGAAGTTGTTTGGCGTCAAAAGTGGAGCAAGCATAGTGCAGCCTGCACGCCTGACAGCTGCCCGCAGGCCTC
The DNA here is from genome assembly GCA_902809745.2 of Tetradesmus lagerheimii. Taxonomy (NCBI): domain Eukaryota; kingdom Viridiplantae; phylum Chlorophyta; class Chlorophyceae; order Sphaeropleales; family Scenedesmaceae; genus Tetradesmus; species Tetradesmus lagerheimii. The sequence continues at coordinate 21,650 of CADDIJ020001148.1, read as the reverse complement.
GTTGGCAGTGCCCACGTCACCAAACAGCGCCACACCCACACCCTGCAGCAGGGTCACAGCAGAAACATAGTGCGCAAACAGAGCGAAACTAAATTTGTTTGGCAGCATATGAAGTCTCCAGACAGCGCCACACCCACACCCTGCAGCAGGGTCACAGAAAAACAGCAGCAGAATTCAACACCACGATTGTTTGGCATCAGAAGCAGGTAGGAATTGTGCAGCCTGCACGCCTGACAGCTGCCCGCAGGCCTCGTTGGCGGTGCCCACGTCACCAAACAGCGCCACACCAACACCCTGCAGCAGAACCACAGCAGGATAATAGGATGCAACAGCAGAGTTGAAACTACATTTGTTTGGCAGCAAGATTTGTTGTTAAGCGGAGCATGCCTCGTTGGCGGTGCTGACGTCAACAAACAGCGCTAGACCTGAACCCTGCGGCATGGTCACAGAGGGCAATAGCACAGCAGGGTTGAGCTACAGACGTTTGGCAGCAGAAGTAGTCGGACGTAGCAAGGTTGTTGGCAGAATCCCACCCACCACGATTATGCCATGGGCCTTTGTGTGGAACCTGCATGCTGTGGTTGCCTGTTCTATTTGAACAGCCGTACAGCATGCAGACGCCACACAAAGAACCATGTCCCTCGCAGTTTCCACTGCAAAAGCAGCAAGTGCAGCATGCAAGTGACACACAAAATGTATTAGGGACACAATGCAGCTGTCACAACCGCAGCGCTTGCCGAAAGGCCATATGATCAATGTTGCACCCTGCTATCACACTATTTGGCAGCTGCTACGTTGCATGTAACAGCAGAAAGGGACTATGAGGGCCGGCAACGGCATGCAAATATCATTGTCCTTTGTGTGGGACCTGCCTGCTGTCGTTGCGGCTTGTCCGGTACACAAAAGCCAGCACCCGACAGCATGCAGGTGCCACACAAAATGCCAGTGATAAGGGAGTACATGCAGCTGCTACAGTTGCCGAGAGACCATTGGGCGACAGTGCTACCATGCTATATTGCGCAACAAACTCACTAGTTGGCGGCCATTAGGTCGCATGCAACAACAAAGAGGGATCTTGAGGGTAGCTGCCGAGTTGCATCTTTCAAAAAACATCATCATATGACGAAACTAAAAAGCGCCAGCATACCTTGCTGCGGCCGTTCTCATGAAACAGCAGCTGTGCGTCCAGGTAGCGGGCAGCTGCCTGAACACAGCACACAGTATATCCATACAAACAAACAACCAAATGACATCACATGCTCCGAACAACCAGGAGTGGGAAGCCCAATCAGGAGCCAACAGTACACTCAAGGGGGATACACAATACACGAAAACTCCGTTCTCACCTTGCTGCGGCCGTTCTTGTGGCAGAGCAGCTGTGCGTCGAGGTATCCGGGCAGCGTCCTGAACAGCGCCTCCAGGTCAGCGTTGCACCACTTGAAGGGCACGTTGTGCACAGCCACCTGCAAAACGCGAAACGGCACGACTTCATGTGTGAGTGTGTGAGTAAGCAGCAGGCATACACCCATGTGTGGGTAAACAGCAGGCATACACCAAACGTGATTGCATCATTTGAAGGGCACGTTGTGCACCGCCACCTGCAGCAACAACAAAGCAGCAAGGCGAAGATGCACGCACCCATGTGTGAGTAATCAGCAGGCAAACACGAGATCATATATGAGTAGGAAGCAGGCAGACAGAGGACACATGATTGCACCACTTGAAGGGCACGTTGTGCACCGCCACCTGCAACAAAAGCGAAGCAGCAGCAATAAAAAGCAGCAAGGTCATGCGTGAGTAGCTAATCTCCAAAAAAGCAGGTCGTTCAGGCAATTGCACCACTTGAAGGGCAGGTTGTGCACAGCCACCTGCAATAAAGAACCGTGTGACAGCCGTAAGTAAGCACGCACAACCACGCAGGGTCGGTGCATGTACAAGGTAGATGGTGAGTCCCATGAATCTGAACTGTAACACAGCAAGATAGCCATTGAAACCATGGACAGGCACCAGCAGAAGATGCTGTTGTAGTGACGACGGCACCTTCTGCTATCATAGTGATCTGCCCCAAGCAACACATATATCTATAGCACGCCCATCTGAGCAGTGCCGGGTACGTCCAGGCCATCTGTGCCGTACACACCCTCGCTGCTGATAAGCCCAGACATAATGCCAGGCAGCCAATAAAGGTTGAGACAAAAGTAAACGCAATACCGTTTTTGCCGTCAAAGTCTCAGTGTTACTTCAAAGAGCTCGGTGTTTTGTATCGATAATACATATGTCAGGGCAATTTGTGCTAGCCGTTCCAATGGCATAGTGGTAGCGTGTTGGCGTGTGATCCCTGTGAACGCACGTTCAATTCCTGCTGCTCTCATACAGTAAAACTCACGCGCGCGCCTTAGCCTTAGCCTTAGCCGTCAGCCGCAGCCGCAGCAGTAAATCAAGAGCCCTTTCCTTTTGCTGCAGTGCCATGCCTGCAGTTTTGACTGCATGTCCCTGGTGTGTGTGGGGGGCTGATGCTTGTGTTCTGCTGTGGTTTTGCTGTGCTGGTGCCTGTGCTGTTTGCTGTGCTGTTGCTTTTGGGCTGGCATCTGCTGCTTGAGGGTGTTGTAGGCACAGCAGTGCATGCAGGGCAGAAGTACATCATTCATAGGTTCCAGGATGGGGCTGCTCAGGATAGTTGGCAAGCTGCCTGCTCTTGCAGTTGCTGTGTGCCTTTTGCATGCAAAAAGATATATTTTCAGGCCATCTTCATGCTGCTGGTGATGGCAGTTTCTATGATGTGCTGGCCATGATGGAGGGAACAGTTTCAGCTGTGCAGCCAGGATCTCGAAGTAGACATGCATGACATTGCTGCCCTGGCTGGGATTCAGATTTAGTGATTGTTTGATGTGTTTGCTGTTCCAGTCTTGCTGTGAAACACCCAAATTTACCATTACTTTTGTCTCAACCTTTATTGGCAACAATTGAAAAACGTTTCTGCAACTTCGCCGGCACGACAGCCGCCATGACAGCCACAACCACCCTGCAGGCCATGATCATAATGCTGGCACCACAAGTACAACCAACAGATCATCCTCACCTGAGCAGAGCCGGGTACGTCCAGGCCATCTGTGCCATACACCGCCTCGCTGCTCGTCAGCCCAGACACCATGCCAGGCAGCCCAGCAAAGCCTGAGCCACTGACACCAGCTGATGCACCACCACCAGCACCCTCACTGCCAGACACCGACTGCTGCTGCTGCAGCAGCATATTCTCAGCTGACAGCGCGTTTTGGCCGCTTAGGTTTTGATCAAACCCTCCCATGCTGCCTAAACCATGCTGCATTCCTGCAAGCGGGTTTCCTGCAGGCCCGCCAAACAGTCCTGCGGCGGCTGCAGCCGCCATGTTGGCCATGTTGCCGCCGCCGGCTTGCAGGAAACTTGCAGGAGAGGCGCTGCTCATTCCTGCAGGGCCGGTGGGCAGCGTGGTTGGGCTAGGGCCCCACTGGCCCGCCATGGAGGGCATAGCTGGCGTGCTGGGGATGTTGAGGGTGGGGTTGTTGAACAAACCACCAGGGTTGAGGGGTACGTTGGAGCTGCTGCTGCTGCTGGTGCCGGCAGCACCTGCTGATAGAGCAGAGAAGCGCTGCAGGAGTGCAGCAGCGCTGGCAGCCTGTAGACACAATAAGAAGGGTGGGAAAGGGTAGGAAGACATATAATGCAGGAAAGACAGGGGAAGAGTCGTCAGCAAACAGAATATAGCAGCAGTAGCAGGTGTGACCGAGTGCTGCCACGAGCATGCGAGCGATTGCGCAGGGGTTGTTGCAGCTGTTCGCTATTCCTGCTGATACAGAACGGAAGCGCTGCATCCGTGCAGCAGCACAGCCAGCTGTCTACTTGTGTGTTCACCTTGAACACGTTCTCGCTCTCAGAGGGAGCACGCGTTCACGATAAACACACATGCAGACAGCAGGTACACATGTGGAGCAGTACAAACATAACCCGACCGATAACATGCCCGCGCGAACATGCAGGCAGGTCAACAACCGGTCACCAACCCACAGGCGTTGTGTGCCAACACCCCCACAACAACAGATACAGATTCTGGACCGCCAGCAGAGCTTCTTGAATCGCTGAGTTGTGCCCTGCTGTAACCCCCATCTCCATACGCACATAGCAAAGTGCGTACATTACACTGCCAGCAGCGCACTTCGTCACACCCGCTACCCAGTAGGCTCCTAGCCACACCACACACCATCCGCGCCATCTCCATATGCACGTAGCAACAAATTGCACACCAAACTGCCAGCTGTGTGCTTTGCCACACCCGCACCAGCAACCCCTCCAGCCAGCTAACATCACCGAAGTAACATACGCAAGATTCAAAGTCGATAACATTAACAAATCGCACAAACTGCAGTGCGCACCTGTTCCTCGCTGAGGCCTGCCTCCCTGCGCAGATCCCTCAGCAGCATCTCAAGCTGCCCCGCAGCAGCAGCAGCAGCAGCAGAAGACCCTGCCATGCCACCACCTGCCGCTGCCGCTGCAGCAGTGCTGCCGTTGCTGGGCTGCTGCATGCCCTGCTGCTGCTGCTGCTGTTGCATGCCGAACGCTGCGCCAGCTGCCACTTGAGGGGTGGCAGGAGCCGCACCAAATGCAGATCCAGGGGGTGGCGGTGGCTGCTGCTGCTGCTGCTGCTGGTGAGGATGCTTGCTTGGGCTATACAGCAGGCTGCTCTGTGCTAGCTGCTGGTTACCAGCAGCCGCACCCGTCGAACTGCCAGCAGAAGGGGTGATGTGTACCAGGCCAGTCGCAGACACCTCCAAAGTGTCCCTGTCTGTCAACCTGCCACCATCCCTGCTGCTGTAGTTGCCAGTAGTGCCACTTTTGCTGCTGCTGAAGCTGCTCATGTCGCTGTTGTGCTCGCTGCTGTTGCTGTCACGTGTGGCAGCAGCAGCAGCAGCGGGAGGGGGACTGGGGCTGGCACCAGCAGGTGCTGCTGCAACAGCAGTAGTGGTTGCGGGGGTTGCGACGGGTGGGGGGCTTGCGCGGGGGTTGTTGTTCTTGGCTGTGCCGTTGCTGCTGCTGCTGTTAACAATCAGAGAGGGTGATGATGTAGGCTTGCCAGAGGGGTCGGTGCCATTGCTGCTGCCGTTGCTGCTGCCGCTGCCAGGCTTGTTGTTGTTGGATGGGGTGGCGGGAGCGCTGTTGGAAGCACCGTTGGAGGTGCTGCGGTTTCCTGCAAGGTGCTGGTCGCTATCTGAGTCTGCGTCGTCAGAGGCAACTGACACAGTGCTGTTTGACTTCTGCCTCATGTTGCATAGGGTCTGCACACGAGACGATGATGACCTGCAGGGAACAGGGCAGCAGGTGCAGGGCAGCAACAGAAAGAAGGCAGTACGTTAGGTACAAGGTTTGCGGCAGCTGCTGCTGCTCTGCAGCCGGCTGGCAAGTGCCTGCAGGCCTGGAATGCTGATGAAGCTAGCAGTGCAGCGATATTGCAGCAATTGAGGGATTGCAAGGAAAGCTGTAGCAGTGAAGGGTGATGCTACTGCTGGCTGCAGCTGTTACGTGCCCTGCCTGGATGCTAAGGAGCCTTGACAATGGGCACGCTAGCAACTGCACACACGATCAAAGACGCATAACAAGCTGCAAAAGAAAGCAAGTCCGCACGCACTTCTTGGCCGAGGTGGGAGCTTCTTCTTCGCCTAGCTGCGAGCTACCACGTCTAGAAAGGAAATCTAGACTCCACATCCGATTCGCCATGTGTGCTTGCTGTCTCGTTCCTGCGTGCGGATGGCGTGGGAGAGCGAAGCACAAAATCAGATTTAGGGGCAGCTGTGACGAGGAGTGATGAAACGAGCAGGATTAAGCGTCACTGGCACCACATGCTGCTTGAACATATGCACAACAATCCTTTCTACATTTTCAAGCATTTGTGGAGTACCATGCGGCCAAGCAGCGGAGAGAGCGGGTACAGCTGTTGGAAAAGACGTTTGACATCACCAGCACAAGCAGATGAAGCCGCAGTTCCACACGTGCGCTCACCTATAGTACTATGAGCTTTCTAGACTGCCCCACAGCCGTTCCGAAAGCCTGAAGTGCCGCCACAGATCAAGGTAGTCCCTGCGGCGCGCAGGTCAGCCTGCGAAGTTCCGTAATGTGCCTCACCACATTCGCAGCTGCATTTGCGGCAGGGAGTTCGCGTAACGAAGCAGTTGGCGCTAGATCAACCTGTGGGCGCCAAAATTGAAAGCGAGGTAAGCTAGTCCAGTTGCTTATCAAAGTTATGCAGACACAGTACTTGTCAATGCCGTGCTTGGGAGCTGAGCCAGCCTATCAGCAACGGAGATGTGGATCAGGGCTATCTCGGGCGATGACTCAAATGACACTGCTGATGCTAAGTGTCGCATGTGCCTCTTAATTCACGCCCCATTTGCACGCGCCTCCACCTTCTATACGAAACATAGTCAGCTGAAAGCGCATCTTGCGTTTTGCCACCCACGACACGCAGTTGTACTGGCCTGAAACAATTTGCTGCCGGTTGGGCTGGTCGCGGACTCTGTGGGCAGTCTAAATGTAAGCAATTGGTTCGATGTTATCCTGATCAAAAGGGAGCCTCAGATACTGTGAGCACCTCTGCGCTCGCAGTTGGGCAGCTCAGGCTGCCTTGCTTATCTCCCTTGATCTCCAACCCAGGCCTCACCAACTGTCTGTGTTTCCTTTCATCTATTGCAGTGTACCAATCAACACAATTCTTACAGCGTCCAAGGTTTCCTAGGCAGCATGGGCAACAGCATGTCCCTGCAAGGCCACCCTGCACCTGTCAACTCCTCTGCACCACACGCTGAACCTCTGCATGGCCCTGCCAGGCTGCCTTTGGAGCTCAAGCATGCCAAGTCAGCACATGCAGCAGCAGCAGCAGAAGCACCCACAACCATTGCCAACATCACAACCAGCAGCGGCAATCCCACCACCTCAACCCCCACCGCCAAGCAAGAGACTGTGACACCTCAGCAGGCGGGCAGTGAGCAAGGGCGTGTCAGGCACAACCCCAAACCTGCTGCCTCTCTCAGCAGCAGCAGCAGCGCTGTCAGTTTGAGCAGCAGGGGCTTCGCGAATGATGACACCATGCCATGGAGGGGCTCCCCACATGGATCACATGGCTCGCTGCCTGACCTGGAGGACGCGAAAAGTGACACAAAAAGTGACAAGAGTGACGGGCATGGTGAGCTACATACTAGGTAGCGTAACAGCCAGCATCTTCAGCAGCAATGGTTGGTGGTGGCTTCTGTTGTGCCTTGCTTGCATTGCAGGCGCAACAGCAACAGCCGCGTGCCTGGTGTGCATGGGATGCGCTGTGGAGTGCTACAATGCACATGAAGTTGGTTTGGCTGCAGGGCAGCTGGTGCATTGGATGCCTTGATCAGCATCTTCAGCACCTCTTCAGCAGCACTTCTTCAATCGCAAGCAACTACACGCAGGATGCTCCAGGATCTGCACTACATGGACTATGCATGGATGATTCAGCAACAACATTCCTGGCTCTTTGGCTCTCTTGGCTACTTCTGCCATTGCCGCCTCCACTTGTTGCTGTATCTTGATTTCTGCCTTGTGCTTCCTCCTTCTTTCATCTGCTTCCTTTTGCAGTGCACGCATGCGAAGATACGTCTATGGACATCCCAGATGAGGCCGTTGCACTGCAGGCAGCAATGCAAGCAACATTACGCAGGATGCTTCATGATTTGCATGCACTGCATCAATCCAGCAGCAACAAACCAATTGGTTGCTGCCATTTTCTGCTTTCTCTCGCAGTACACGCATGCGAGGACACGTTTGTGGACATCCCAGATGAAGACCGCTGCCTGCAGTGCAACCTGATGCTGCCAGCAGCAGATGCCAACAGCAGCAGCAGCATGCGTGTTGTGGCCAGCCGCTCTGTGCATGCTGGGCAGCTGTTTGTGCACCCCAAGAGTGGCAGCACATCCGCAGGTGGGCGCAACAAACTTGCATCCTCATACATCACATTATATGACATTACATGCACTTCAACAGCGAAAGCACATCTGCAGGTGGGTGCAATAAATTGGTACCGTTTGGGAATGGCAGCAAGGTCTTACAGTTGCAGGACGGGCAACTGCAGCGACCCACATATGACAGCACTGCGTGCGTGCGCAGCCTTGCATGCAGGGGTCCGGTCTCTGCTTGCTTTCGTGCTGGAGTGCCGCTGCTTTTACGTACACACCATTGTTGGTACAATGGTGCAGTTGCAGCAATGCACGTCCACGCGGGTTCTCCTTGTGACCATAAGAAAATTTTGCACCTACATCTCTTCTGCACTTGCAGAGCAAGTGGTTTGGGCGCTACCTCAGCAGCAGCTACTCAACTCCCTGCAGCCCCCCAGCACCCACAGCAGCACCAAGAACGCTGCTGCTGCTGCTACTGCTGCCACTGCGCCAGCAATGCAGCTGGTCAGTCCTGCCTTTGTGCTGCCCTGCCCTGTTGCGGTTGGCAGCACCAGCACCAGCAGCAGCAGCAGCACTGGCAAGCGTGAGGCTTCTGCTCAGCATGTGAAGACAGAGTGGTGAGTGAAGGGAGTGGCGATGGTGGATAACGCGCAGCGGCAGCATTGTGTGTTGCGTGTTGTGTATTGGTTTGTGAGCGCCCTGGAGTGCAAAACTATTCAGCAGCCCCGTGTGAGTCACTGCTGGTATGTGTGCGGCACTCTTTCAAAGGCATGGTGCCTTCACACAACACTCTCATGCATCCTGTGTGTGATGGTGTTGCTGCGCAGGTGCCTTGTGCTGCACCCCGCACACCCAACGTCAACCTCAGTTGACTTGCATACCCACACTCCCACCACCAGCAGCAGCAGCAGCAGCAGCTGGCAGATGTTACTTCGTGCAAATTGGAGCACCGCCACCCTACCAAACGCTCCCAGCCCCACCCAGCAGCAGCAGCAGCAGAAGGCAGCACCAGCAGGGCCAGTAGGCAGCAGCAGCAGCAGTGGTGCGGCTAGCACTGCTGTTGCTGCAATGCATGGTTGGCAGCTGCAGTGTGCAGGCAGGGTGGAGTTGATGGCGCCTGCTTGTCGTGCAGCAGCAGCAGATGCGGCTGCATGGAACACAGAAGGCACAGGTGAGCAGCGCGACGTAGTCGCCTGTGCACACCATGTAACCCCTCTTCTCTGTTCTCTCGGTGAGCAGCGCGTGCTGCTGCTGCTGCTGCAAGGCTTGGCTTTGCTGGTTCCTCCGTCTTCTGCTATTGCTTCACTTACTGCTGCTGCTGCTTCAACTGCTGCTGCTGCTGGGTTTGCATTGCATGCAATCTGCCATCAGCCCATGCTGGTCTGTCTACTGAGCTGATGTGTGTTGTGCTGCCTCCATTGTGGCTCTCTCTGCTCTACGCTCCCGCAGACTTCCAGATGCTGCTTCAGCACAGCAACCAGGAAGCAGGTAAGGCCTGAGCACAGATGTATAGGTGTCCAGCTTATTCATTACTAATTCTGTCAGATCAGGGCTACTGGCCCACCCACTGAGGAGCAAAAACAGGGCTGATGTGTAGGGTCCAGCTCCTTCAAGCGACAGATGAACTGTTGAACAGTGTGAGCAACTTGCGGCGGGAAGAGGATGCTTGATTGGTTGTGAAGTGTTGCTTCTTCTGCAGTGAGCTGCAACCAGCCATGACGGTTCCACCCCCTGGTCATAGTGTGATTGCTTGCCACAGTCGGGTGTCTACCATTCTACATCACTTTGATTGTTTGCTGTTGCTGCTGCGGCTGCTGCGGCTGCTGCTGCTGCTACTGCTGGTTTTGACATGCAGTGCTGCCCTTCAACATCTGCCTACAATCTGTTGAGAGCATCACCACCAGCAGCAGTGGCCGCACCCCGGATAATGCAAATGAGAGCAGCAGCAGCGACACCAGCGTTCCACGTGGTCAGGGTGACAAGCCAACCGTAGCAGCGCCAGCAGCAGCAGCAGTGAGTAGCGTGACAGGCACTAGTGCAGATGCAAGTGAGAAGAGTGAGAAGAACAACAGCCAAAAGAACAGTGCGCGTGGTGACTCAGTGCTGCAGGTGCTGCTCACTTTCAGGCAGCTGCAGCTGCTGCCTGCTGCCAGTGTCACTAGCGTCACTAGTGACACTAGTGACACTGCTGGCAGTAGCAGTGACACAATGTCGGTAGACCAGCAGCAGTCTAGCAGTAGCGCCGCACTAGAGCAGTCAACAGGACCCGCAGCCAACAGCAGCAGCAGCAGCGGCACGAGCAGTAGCCATGTGAACCCATCCGTTGAACCCTCCCTCGAACCTTACCACAAGAATGCAGACACCGAACCCATTGCTGCCACTACCAACAGCAGCAGCGGCAGCAGCAGCGCAGTCCCCAACCCAGGTCCCACAAGTGCCCTCACTGACAGCTTGAAGCAGCTGGCGCTCAATGACAGCAGCAGCAGCAGCACTCCTACCACCACTACTGCTGCTGAGCCAGCTACTGCACATCCAGCAGCAGCAGGGCTTCCAGCAGCAGCAGGGCTTCCAGCAGCAGCAGCAGCAGCAACAGCAGCAGCGCCTGTGATTGAGCGGCGTCTGGAGGCCGTGCTGCTGTCCACTGCACCTCGGCTGCTGGTGGTGGATGACTTTTTCGATGCTGCGCTGTGTGAGGGGCTGATGAACCTGGCGAATTACAAGCTCGTGCGCAGCAGAGTGGCCTCAGGTGCGTGAAAAATAGAGTTACATGTGCATTGCTGCTGGGTTTGGCGTTATTATGTGCCGCTGCCAGCTCGAACCAGTTGTGGACAATTGATTAGATATTTGGGCTGTGTGAGCTCACCCTCGAGGGGCTGATGAACCTGGCCAATGAAAACCTGGTGCGCAGCAGGGTGGCCTCAGGTGCGCGATTGCTGGGGTTTGAATTTCAATTTTTCAGATGAGGCCAGTTCAATTTTTCAGATGAGGCCAGATCAGGCGAGTTTGTGGGCAACTTGCCACGCATGCAACGGTGTTGTGATGCCGTGGGGCTGTGTGAGGGTCTGATGAACCTGGCAATTGACAAGCTGGTGCGCAGCAGGGTGGCATCAGGTGAGCAGTTTGTGGCATCAGCGTCGTCGTGTATTTTGTGCTTTGTTGCAGCCGCCCATGCATGGGCCGTGAATGCAGTCGTGTGATGTGTTGATTTGCGTGCTGAAGCCAAGGCATGCTTTGGAGCTGATTTGGCTTTGCGGTGAGCTCACCTGCTGCATGCGGTGTAGCTTATGCTTGGTCTTGTTGGTGGAGAAGGTTTGTGGATGACAAACATCATTCACCAGCAGCAACCAAGCATGTGCTACACCGCCAAGCCGGGTTGTGTGTGAGGAGCTGGTGACTCTGGCACATATCAACTTGTGCGCAGCAGGGTGGCGTCAGGTGCGTAAATGCTGGGGTGACAGATATACTGTCATTGCTGCTGGTGTTGACGTTGCTCTGTGCTGCCTGGCTGTGTGAGGTGCTGATGAACCTGGCAAATGACAAGCTGTGCGCAGCAGAGTGGCCTCAGGTGTGTTATTGTTGGCGGGCAACAAACTTTCTCCCCAACGTCTGTCAATGCAGCCTGTTCTTGTTATTTGACGGAGTTTGAACAACAGAGTGTTTATTGTGGCATGACAGGCAGGCGTTCTGCTTTGTGGTGGTCCGTGTAGGCGCGCTTCTCTGCTCGTTACACTGACCACCACACAGCACAACGCCTGTAAGTGCTCAGCTCACGGTGAGCGGACTGTTGCTGTCAGATCATAAAACCCGTCACCCAAGCGCTGTAGCTTGTATGACTTGTGCAGTGTTGCTGCACAAGGCTTTGAACGCCATTTTCGTCAGTGAGTGCCCCATGCCTGGCGTCTGCTGTTCTACCTGTGGCATATGTTTCTCTGTGGCCGTGGTCTGGCGTGTAACTGGTCGTTTGGTACGTAGACGTACCGAAGACCTTCGGCGAGTACAATGTGATACGGCAGCTACAACACAGATTTGTGAGGTTCTGCAATCATCAATCATCTGGGTGATGATGCTGAATCACCGTCCCAGCAGAGCTGCAATGTCACATGCTGTTCATTGCTACGACATAACGCATGGGCACAAGCCATCAGGAAAGCTTGCACCGTTACCTAGAGTTGGTTATCTTACAAAACTTGGGTCCAGGTGTACACGTATCGTACATTCTGGACACGTGCCTGTCGTTGATCACAATCAACGGACATTATACATTGGATTTCAACTTGATCATGTTTGCATGGCAGGTGCCTTGCTTTAGCACTGCTGGCGGCAGCAGCAGCAGCAGCCCACAACAGCTGGCTGCAACCTCCCAGCTGCCTTGCAGATGCAGTTTTACTCAAACTGAAGCAGTTTTAGTCAACTCAAAAGCATGCTGAAATGTACAAGCAGCAGCCTTTTGACATCATCATGGACTGCCTGTCAGGGTAGTCTTGTGGTGCAATACAAGCCTAACCTGGCAGGCAGTTGATGACAATGTCAATGGACATGTCCAAGTGAGATCCCACTAAATAGCACTGCTATTTGTATCACTAGCCACCTCGTGCTGAGCACTGGCAATCCAAGCGTTTACTTGTTGACGAACTTCTTCCGCCCCTGAGGGGCGCGGGGCCGATGGCGTTGATGCTATGGCTTAATGGGTAACATGATGATGATGATGATTGTTGACTAACTTTATTGGGATCGCTCGCCAATGCTGTAGCCACTGCTTTGTCAAGGTCATTGTCATTGCTGTGGCTACTGCAATGGCCAACGACCGGTAGGGTGCACCCACCGCCACCTTGTATGCAAAATCACTTACAGGGTCAGTGGTTGGCTGCGGTCACCGCGGCTGTGCTTGTTTTGAGACCTGGAAAGGCATATGTGTCATTGCCACCGCAGGCACTTTCACTAATGACTTGCCAGCTCTCCAAACTTGCCAGCTTCTGATGTACACTTGCCAGCTCTCCAGGCAAACTTGCCAGCTTTCCGTACCAATGCGCCAGCTTTTTGAGATAGTACGCCAAACTCCATGCACGCACGCTGGGGCTTATCTGTTGGCACATTTTTGGTATATTTTGGCTCGGCCATGGCTTGATTATGTTTTGCGCACATGCTTGTGCGCAGCAACACGTCTCAGTTTGGTCTCAACTTCCTCTCAATGATTACCTCGGGGTATTCTTGTCAACAGTAGTGCTGTTTCTTGTCAGCTTGTCGCTATGCATGGCTGTACATGGCTGGGGTTTCGTCCCTGGTCTCACACCCCCACACAGTGTTTGGGTTGGGGCACTAGGGTGTGCACACTAGCGTCCTGCCACTTCACAGCGACTCGGTAGCTGCCGTACAGTAGGGTATGCGTTGTTTGCAGTGCATTTGAGGTGTGGTATGAGACTATCATACTACACGTCAATTGCACTGCAAACAACGCAGACAACCGTTTTCAGTCGTGCGTTTTATGTAGTGCGATACAGTCTTCAGTGTGCATGCTGAAGCATAGATCTGGGTTGGGGCACGTACAGTAGGGTGTGCACAATAACGTCCTGCCACTTTCACAGTTGCTGACGTACAGTAAGATCTGCGTTGTTTGCAGTGCATTTGCCGTGTAGCATGAACCTACCATACTACACAGCAATTGCACTGCAAACAACGCAGACAACCGTTGTCTGTCGCGCATCTCATGTACTAGTGCGATACAGTGTTCAGTGTGCATGCCAAAGTATAGACATGGTGTAACAAAGCAGGCTTGTTGCTGTGCGGTGGTCCACGTTGTCACTGCTACTAATCAGTGGTGTCTTCGTTGACCGGCACACAACAATACACCAGGCTTCCTCATTTGGCTGACTTTGTTGGACAAGACTTGTTCTCAAATGATAGAGTGTCCAGTAAGCGTCCTGTGAAGCATGGGCAGGGTGGTCTGGTCTGCTGTGCGGTGGTCTGCGAAGCCGCCACGTGTGATCAGTGGCGTCTTTGCTGACGAACGCACAGCAGGATGCCTGGCTTCCTCAGTTGGGTGACTTTCTTGGACATGTATTCGACACGTATTGGATGATAGAGTTTCCAGTGAGCGTGCCGTGAAGCATGGACAGGATGCAAATGCGCATGCATTCTGCTGTACGGTGGTCCACAAACTCGCGCTCTGCAGCAGGTGCGTCTTCGTTGACCAATGCACAGCAGGATGCCTGGCGTTCTCATTTGGGTGATTTGTTAGATTGTTGTTACTCTCGGGCGCGCGAGTACAGAACACCACAGTTTGCAACATAAGTTCCAAAGTATGTTTACTGTGTGATCAGTAGGCGTTCTGCTTTGCGGTGACACATCAACCTGATGAGCAACTCTTCAATACATGGTCACCGCACAGCGATTCGCCTGCAGGGTCTTCGTGGCGACTGCATGCAGCCACACCACACAAGTATTGCAGCAGATTATGCAGCAACCTAAAGCTTGAACATGGTAAAAAAATCACACAGTCATCTTGCTGTACGTCGATCAATCAGGTCAATGTCAAATGGCGCCTTTGATCAACGCTCAGCCACATGCCTGGTGTCTTCATTTGGGTGCCTCGTTACAGTTTTGTTACTGTTTTTGTTGTTACACAGGGTACATGTGTCACAAAGCAGGTGCCTCGTTACATTGTTGTTACTCTTTTGGCTGTTACACAAAGTACTCGTGTCTTTTAGCAGGCAATCCACTGTGCGGTGGTCAAAGTGCACGACACCTTACAGTGCTGCTGACTTTGACCAACGCACACCATGATGTCTTGTGTTTTTTTGTGTCTAATTTTTTATTCAATTGCGTGGCTGATTTCATTGTTGTTCCTCTTGGGGCGCGGAGACTCTGCAGTGCAGAGCACAACAGCAATGTAAGTTTCATCGTACGTGCTCAGTGTGTTCAGCAGGTGAATTGCAGGCTCTGAGACGGCCAGTCGCATGAAGTGGAGCCAGTTGGTGGAAAGAGACTGCCGGATTGTTCTCAAGGTTTTAAATCGGCTTTGGGTGACCTGCTGGTGCACATGCAGGCTCGAAGACAGCCAGCCGCACCAGCTGGATCCACTTTTTCGTCAAATATGCTGCCAAACATTGCGGCACGAGTTGTTCCTGCATGTGCTACATATGCTATGGGTGACTTGCTGCGTGCCACGCATTTGAAATGTGGGCTCTGAGACGCCCAGCCGCACGAGCTGGAGCCATCAGCAGCAGATTGAGCACACCACTGCAGCATGCAACCTGCCTCACGCTTGTTTGTGCTGCGACGGCATCGTATAGTGACTATACGTTGGCCACTGGCTAGCAGTACCACCAGTAGTATGGTTATTGTGCAGCTTTAAGCTTTGTAACCAGCTGACACAGCAGCTGTGCAGAAAGGTTAGCATGGTAGCTAGTCAGGTACCTTCAATCAGCTGCCTGTTTACCTACCACTTAACCTTTCTGCAAAACGGCGTGCCAGCCGTCAAGCACATAATGCATGTGCCGTCCTACTATGCTTGGTAGGCACGTTCCCTTCAGGTGTCTGCTGCGCGCAACCGCAGGTTCTGAGGTGCCTATCTACTACTATTGACTTCGCTCTAGCTGACTGAGCTGGAAGCGCCAATTGTTGTTGGCACTGCCAGCTTAGTCAGCTGGTGCAAGTCTGTGTGAAGCACACCAATGCACAAAAGACTGCGGGCTGCCAAGCAGCTGTCACATAGCATGCTTGTTTTGGAAGTCACCACCTGTGCTGCATTTTCTACTAGACACTACTACGCAGAGTTTGCGTAGCCACACTGGCAGAGTCTCTTCTTTGTGACCAAGCTGCTAAGCACCTGCGGTATATAGTTTTGTTTTTAAACTGTGCTTTGGATGACCTGCTGCATTTTAAATGCAGGCTTTGAGACGCAGGCTGCTGCTGCAGCGCCTTTACCGGCATTAAATTGTTCTTGACATATGCTATGGGTGACCTGCTGTCTGCCGCACGTTGGATCGCAGGCTCTGAGACGCCAAGTCGCACCAGCTGCAGCCCTTTTTTGTTGTGAAAGATGCTGCCAAGCATCCGTCGGCATACCAAATTGTTCCCATAATGTGCTTGACCTACTGCGTGCCACGTGTCGGACATGCGGGATCTGAGACGCCCAGCCGCACGAGTTGGAGCCACTTCTTCGTGAAAGATGCTGCCAAGCACCTCCTGGTATACAACTGTTCTGAATTGAGTTGTGGGTGACCTGCTGCGTGCACATGCAGGATCTGAGACGCCCAGCCGCACGAGCTGGAGCCACTTCTTTGTGAAAGATGCTGCCAAGCACCCTCTGGTGGCAGCAGCAGAGGGGCAGATTGAGGCGCTGTTTGGCTGCCCTGCGCTGCGGGGACCATACAAGCCACTGGCCAAGATTGAAGCAATCCAAGGTGGGTTGAGAAACTCGAATTCAACTCTCTATCCATGGAAAGAAAGCTGGCATGCTGCTGTTCAGCACCTGGCGTGTCTCCTAATAGGCTGCATCAATTACTACAGAGTAGAACAGAAGCCAATGGCCTGAGTCAGGCTGTGCCAGGTGAGGGTGAGCAGAGGGCCAGATTGACGCGCTGTTTGGCTGTCCTGCACTGCGCGGACCACACAAGCCACTGGCCAAAATCGAAGCAATTCAAGGTGTGCTGAATAACTCAAATTGAACTTTGTATCGGTAGTAGCAGAGCTGGCATGCTGCTGTTCCGGCACCTCTGACTGGTCTCCTAGTAGTCTTTGTCAAATGCTACATAAGCACTGGCCAAATCAGGCTGTGCCAGGTGAGGGGAGCAGAGGGGCAAATCGAGGCGCTGTTTGGCTGCCCTGCGCTGCGAGGACCACACAAGCCGCTGGCTAAAATCGAAGCAATCCAAGGTGGGTTGAGGACAATCTCTGTGTAATATCAGACATATGTATGCATCAACAAGTGACTAGAGGCACTTTAGGGATGTACAGCGCTGGAATGCTGCTGTTCCAGCACCTCTGGCTTGTCTCCCTTTAGGCGGCATCCACCTTTGATACGATGATCGTACCTGTAGTGCAGAAGCAAGTGGCCTGAGTCAGGCTGTCCCAAGTGAGTACTGCAGAGGGGCAGGTGAGGGGAGCAGAGGGGCAGATTGAGGCGCTGTTTGGCTGCCCTGCGCTGCGGGGACCACACAAGCCACTGGCCAAGATTGAAGCAATCCAAGGTGGGCTGTTGGGGCCAACACAAGGTTGCAGAACTCTGACAATACTTGTATTCCTGTTAGGGATGTGCAAGGCTGGTTTGGTGCATTCAATGTTGGCACCTGTGGCTCGTCTCCTAAGAGGCAGAAATTTGCTACAGAAGCCAGCAGCCAAGTCATGCTGTGCAAGATAAGGCAAGCAGAGGGGCAGATTGAGGCGCTGTTTGGCTGCCCTGCACTGCGGGGACCCCACAAGCCTCTGGCCAAAATCGAAGCAATCCAAGGTGGGCCAAGATGCTATCCTTAATCAGTATCACCCTAGTGATGTGCTACACTGGTGTGCTGCTGTGTCAGAACCTCTAGCTTGTCTCCTGATAGGCTGCATCAAATATTACAGAGTAAAACAGACGCCAATGGCCTGAGTCAGGCTGTGCAAGGTGAGGTGGAGCAGAGGGGCAGATTGAGGCGCTGTTTGGCTGCCCTGCTCTGCGGGGACCACACAAGCCACTGGCCCAGATTGAAGCAATCCAATATGGGTTGCGAAGGACATTGTACAATAGTCATAACCCGCTCATTGCCTCAAGTTCTGATCTCAAACAACTCCCCATTTGCACGCAGTCATCAAGTACCACAAGCGCTCAAGAGTTGGGCCATCCTGTTGCAGGACAAGAAGCCAACAAGTGCCACTCCCAGGCTGGACTTCAAGTTCACGCAACAGTAGCTGTAGCCACTCACACGACAGTGTCCTTTTTCCAACCTACGTGCAGTGATCAAGTACCACAAGGGCGAATTTTACCATGAGCACTACGACAACACCTGCTATATGTCCTCTCATCACATCAAACATAGTAAAAAACGTGTTATTTTTCCACATGCACGCAGTGATCAAGTACCACAAGGGCGAGTTTTACCACGAGCACTACGACAATCGCGCAGACAGTCCTCTCACCCGCGCAGCAACCATCATCGTATACCTCTGCGACACAGAAGCTGGCGGTGCCACATCATTCCCCCGTGCAGTGCTAGCTGGCCAAGCCTCCGGCAGTTATGCTGCAGCGCCCGCAGGCACTGCTGCTGCTCTGCCGGGGTTCAGTGGAGCTCAGGAGGGTTTAGGCAGCAGTGCTGGCAAGGGTTCAGGGTTTGGAGGGGGGTGGCGGCTGCCGCCAAAGGTTTCGGTTGGCTCGAGGGGCGTCGGCATCAAGGTGTATCCTGTGCGCGGCAGAGCTGTCATCTTCTGGTGAGTTGATATGTTACTATGTTGTATGACGTGTTATTTTATGTTATGTGAGGCTGAATATGGTCACTCCGTGCAAACGTACCTTGGTTGTGTGCAAAAAGTGGTGCACATGATGCAGGCCACGGCAGCTCCTGCGTTGCATTGCAGCTTGCTGTCTTGACACTGCTTTTACTGCTGTCACTGCTGTCGCTGCTGCTGTTGCTGCTGCTGCCGCTGCTGCTGCTGCCGCTGCTGCTGCTGCCGCTGCTGCTGCTGCTGTCGCTGCTGCTGCTGCTGCTGCTGCTGCTGCAGGTCGAAGCGCCCCGATGGCAACAAAGACCCCAACAGCATCCACGCAGCAGACACGGTGGTGGCGGGCCAGAAGTGGATTGCAACGCGCTGGATGAAGGATGACCTGCAGTGACCACTTCCTGTCATGACAGCAGCATGTGCTGCAGCGCAAAGATTGTGGATGAAGGATGACCTGCAGTGACAGCAGCATCTGCTGCTGTGTAAATTCTCGGGTAATGCCTTTGAGTGATGCTTTGAAATGTCATTGCCAAGCTTTCTACCATCGGTTCCTTGCAATAGGCACTGTGTGTTTGGTTGTACTGCGCTGACCGTATGTACCCTGAAGAGCGGAGGTTGGCAGCTGCAGCAGTTGATGGTTGTAGTATGTTACCACGTATATGCTGTGTTTGTTATTTGTTGTTGTGCACTGTTCGCGTGTGCCGGCGTACATAGGATCGGCAGTTGGCTGCAGGGTAACCATGCTTCACATGAGCATGTGAGTCACACGTTGCCAGGAGCGTTGCCAGGAGTGCGATGGATCTGCATCAGTGAGCTGCAACACATGGTGTGTCATGAAAATCCTGCGCACACTGGCACTTCTCTGGCCGAGAGATACGGCAATGACAGCAATCTCTGCAATCAAGGCTTGGACTGCATTGTTCACAAACTACACGGCAGGGCATGCAATCATTGCGTTAGTCAATGCCACGGCCTGTGCACCCGGTTCCACTGAGCGGCACCACCAGTGCCCAGTCATGGCATTGACAGGGCTCAGTCTGCTTTCCGAAAGCACCAAGTTGGTGACAGCGACACAATCCCTTCTTGCACACCCCGCCACTGAGCATCAGCACTAGCTGCACCACTTATCACATGTAGGTTCAGCATCCTGCACTCGCAGGTTGCGCTTTACACCAGTGCGCTGGAACCAGCATGCAGAGATGTGCCAATGACCCAACTTGGACGCCGGTCAGTCATGACTAACCATCAGCCATTATCAAGGCGTGCAACGAACGACTTTAGCATTGAAACTTCAGTGAAAGACCAATAACAGCACGAGTGAACTGCATGCGAATACACGGGCGGATGCTTACCGAGAATGCGCGCCTTGCTGTGCTGACAATGTTGTGCACGCCAGAGCACGTGCTGCGAAATTTGTATCATGGATACATGTTATTAACATTTAAGCGAGCATGATGTCGATCTAGTGGTGTATGCTGGTACTTGCTTGCAGCTGCTGCTGCTGCTGCTGCTGTCACTGGGGTCTGGGTCACCATGACAGCATTCAAGGCATCGCTGCTGCTCACGTTTCTCGCTCTATCAGCATGTATGGCATACGCACAGCTAGCAGGCGGCAGGCCCGGCTTGAGGCAGCAAATCCTGCGACAGCAGCAGAAGCGAGACAGGCAGGAAAAGGAGCGGCGCGAAAGGCAGGCTGAGCAGCTCCAACAGCGTATGGTGCAACGTGTAAGCAGAACAGACCCAAGTAACCCCGCTTTACCGGGCACCACCACTACTGTGCCACCAGCAGACGGACCATACCTAATATCCAAGCCTGCAGGATCAGACCCTGGGCCCTTCTATCCATCTGTGTTCAATGGTGTGTTAGGCCCCTACAGCAGCAGCAGCAGCAGCAGCAGTGGGCCAAGATTAGCTGGCAGGTCTTCAGATGGGCCGGGTTTTGTGTTTGGTTGGGTGCCGATTGTGCTGGATGCGCGACCTGAAGAGGAGTTTGATGAAGAGTGGCAGCAGCCAAAGGTTTGGAACTACCGCTGCTACAAGGCCTGCAGCAGGTGTGTACAGAAGACATGCAGTCGTTGACTAGAATCAGGCAGATGTACAGACATTGACTGGATTCAGGCAGATGTGCTGTTGTGATAGCCATCTCTGTTACCATCTTTTGCAGCAGTGCAAGGCCTGCAGCAGGTGTGAACAGAGGAAATGCAGTCACTGGCTAGCGTCAGCTGTGGATATACTGTTGTGGTAGCCATCTTTTGCAGCAGGACAACTAGTAGCAGCAGTGGACAGCCCTGTCTGACGTAGTTGCAAATCATACCATGAAGTACACTGCAGCACCAGCAGCACAACCTGGCAAGGTACACAGCACCAGTTTGCGCACCACTTCCAGTTTTATTCTCATGACATACTTGTGTTCCAGCTCATTTACTGCTTGCCAAGTGGTGACACTACCTGAACACATCCCGTCCCTATTCCCTTCTGTCCCTGTTTACGCAGTTACCACATGAACCCCATGCGTCTATACGGAGGCAACGACCAACCTTCAGACCTCTGTTACTTCAACCGTACGCGGCCAGACGGCAAATCATACTTCATAGCCGGCACGTGGTTTCCTGGCGAGCGCCGAAACCGCTGGGAGTCGACATGCAGAGGGCGGGATGCGAACGGGCAACCTGTCGTGCAATTTGCACTCGGCTGGGATAAGCAGGCGTTAGCGGAGAAGCCAGGGTTCATGTGCGGTTGCTGCGGCTGTATCCGGGACTGTTGGAAGACTGGGGTTTGGCCAGGTTCAGCGGGCTATGCTGGGCCATGCGGTGATGCGGTGTGGTTTAGTCAAGCTGTTCCTGCTGGGGTTTTAGCGCTAAGCCCTGGCAGTAGCACCTGCAGCGCTACTAGGGCGAGGTTTCCGGTGTGTTTTAGTGATGCCCCCGGGTCAGGGTTGTGGCGGCAGTGGGGGACTCTGAAAAGTGACGGGCGGTGCGTCACTGTTGGAAGCTTAGGGGGTGAGGATGCTAGGGTGATGTGCGCACCGCAGTTTGGCTTGTAGCATACTGAACACGCAGCAACTTGAGCAGGTGCACGAGGCATGTTGTTGAGTATGTGTAGAAGATGATGTGTTGCGCGTGTTGACCAATGTTCCTACGGGTGCTATGAGCTGATATCATAAGCATTGCCAGACTGAGCAGCACAGGAAAAGCACACACTGCAATGACACTACACGGTCCATGGTAACTGTGACTGCAGCAGCGACTGTCGCAGTCACAGTCACCGCGGACTGTGTACTGTCATTCCAGCATG
>CADDIJ020001146.1:0-27043 GCA_902809745.2 Tetradesmus lagerheimii | reverse complement strand
TTCAGAGTGATATTACAATCAAGTAATATCCTTACAAGTGATCGAGGCCATTTGCAACCGTCAGCTGGCTCTCCTGATTGCGTTCGGGCCACACCTGCAGTATCAGAACTTTGCCTCTTGCATTGCGCCCTGCGTGGCATTTCTAGTTCTTTGGTGAATGCAGCTACCATTGCAGCTAGATCCAATGCTGAATTGAGGTTGCCAGGCGTCACAGTGCCCTTGAATGCACATTGCAGCATTTACAGCATGGCTCAGCCCAAGCAGGTGCTTCTACGTAGGCAGGAGGCAAACCCAGGCGTTCTAGGTATGTGCAGTATGTCCTTAAAGGCACATGTCTACAAATGGCTGCAGGGATTCCCATGCACAAGCAGCAACCACATCTTGCACAGTGCATTGCAGTGCTCTGGAACCGCTCCTTCATGTTTGAACGCATGCACCCCACAGTGTCTTCATTTATCCTAAACAAGTAATGTTGCAACTCATGCTGTCTGCTTTCTGCACTCTGGTCAGGCCTAACAGCAAATGCCAGCAGCCGCCTGGATGTTGCTGCTGCTACTTCCCAGGCACTGGCTTACCGGACCAAGCAGCTGCAGACTATTAGCTCAGCGGTCGAGGCCCTGTATGGCCCTCAGCCCCAGCCACCAGCGAGGCTCGTGCTACTACAGAACACGGTAGGTTTCTGGGCTGGCAGCAACACATCCCCAGCCTTCAGCCTTAATGGATGATTGATTTGGCTGACGGCCCAGAACCAGACAGGGTGCAGATTGGCACTGATGCTAGTGTGTATTAGGTCCCTGTATGTACAAGGAGTTGTTCTGCATGCAAGCCCATTGTGGGAGCGGTCTGTTCTGCTGCCTGTAGATAGTGAAACAGCTGGAGGTCGTGGGACTTTGGTCAAGCATATGGCGAAAGTTGTTCAATGTTGCTGCTTTGCCCTTTTTTCTGTCCTTGCAGATAGACCTCTTGTGTGCTGATGTGGACAACATCAAGCTTCCCCAAGCATTCCCACAGGCACGCACAAATGCCTGTGTGGGCTCAGCAACAGCAGCAGTACTCTCTGCGCTGCACAGTGCTGCCGCAGTAGCAGCAGCCACGGCACGTGGGGATGATGCAGCGGCTAGCAGAGCTGCGATAGCAGCTGCAGCCTCCGCTCAGGCAGCGGCACAGCACGCTCAGCAGCTACAGCTTGATGCAAGTGATATGCCAGCTGCTCTGTTTGGTGGACAGGCATCAGAAGAAGCAGAAGCAGAGGCATCTGGTGACCTAGCTGGACCTTCTGACACCCAGCCAACAGCAGCAGCCGCCAGAACTGTTAGTTCATCACTCCCCATTACTGCACTGGCAGATTACCACAGCACAACACCACCACCAACCTCAGCAGCTGCTGCCATCCACTCAGCAGCTCCCAGCAGCGCAGGCACATCTTTGCAGCTAGCAGCGGGGTGGCCACTGAGCTGGCACAGGTCCCAACCAGTCCGCTGCTGCGCCGTGGAGCAGGCCTGCTGGTACTGTTCCAAAACAACTGGGGCGGCAAGGCTGAGCTGCTGCAGGCTGGCAGGGCTCTGGTTGCTGGAAAGACCTTTACCCACAGCAGTGTGCACCAACTAATGTCAGAGCAGGGCTTACTGCTGCGGGCAGGTTCTGAGCAGTCTGTGTCAGTGCGCGTGGCTGCTGAATATCTGCAGCCTTCAACACCACTCACTGGCAACTGGTCCAAGTCGTGCTTTACCATCAGCATCCACCCTGGAGTCAACTTTCTGCTGCACAGCCCTGCAACACACACCTGGGGCCGCAAGTTCACAGTCAAATGTAGTGCTGCTGCCGGCTATGCAGCACTGTTTCCTGGCCTGTCACAACAGAACATCGCAACAGCTCTAGGTGAGGAGAGGAGTTAAGCGGGCATTTATTGTGTCTATGTCAGGTATATCCTTGCCTTGTGAATTGTACTCATCAAGTATTTCCAGGAAAGCGAGCAAGTACTTGTTGTTGGGGTGGTGTTTGAAAAGTTTGTAAAGCTTGGCTGCGTTTGTGGGCTCATCCTTTAGCAGTTCATAGAAGTCAATGCCCAACCGTGAAAGTGTGAACTCCAGTTTTCCTCGTAAATCAGCACGTGTTGGCTTGGGCCGCCTCGGCTGTCTTTGTGGCTGGCCCACAGGTTGCTGTGAGGTAGAGGGTGTTGGTGTTTGTGTCAGTGTTGGCACAGGGGAAGCAGGCTTGCACTCATACACACTTTGGATATTTCTATATATGTAGCAGAGGGCCTGGGCGATAGCGTCTGCCATATCACTGCGCTGTGATGTTGCCTTTGTCTCCCATTCTGAGAGGTTGTGATCCCTTAAAACAAACTGGTTGCCTGGTGTGGCACTGCTCAACAGCAGTGTGACTGCATTCACAACATTTTGTTTTCGCTGCCACCTGCTATCCTGTCTCCAACCGTGTATACCAAGGAATGGATACCTCTGAGTGGCATGTATTGTTTTAACCTCGATACCTCGTTGCACATAATACATTGCAATACAAGACTCGAGCTGCAAGGGAAACACCAACCCTTGTCGCTTTGCTTCAGGGTCATTTTGATAAAGAGTGAACTGCTGTTCAATCAACACAAAATATGGCCGGCCATTGAGCAGAGTGTTCGTGAGATGAGTGATTTCATCTAAATGCCGTTTGACTACATCATGAATCACGTATTGGTGCTGATCCAGTAGTGGCTTGTTTGTCACAAACATAATTCTTTGAGCAGATGGCGAGCCATCAAAAAGGCAAATGCCGCAGTTCTGACTGCCAACATCAAAGCTTAAGCACACCTGTTCCAACGGCTGTGGGGCAGGTCTCAACATTCACTACTACTGTACTGGTTGATCTGATAATATTCTTGTGTGCTGTCTGCTGCAGGCCGGCTGGAGTACGAGCCCCATAGGCCTGTCCGCAGTTGTGCTGAGCTGACCAATGCAGCCAATAAAGCACTGCTCCAGGTCCCAGCTGCACGCAGCGGGAGTGCAGGGGCATCATTGCAGCAGCAGCAACACGCACCTGCAGTGCAAGCAGCAGCTTCACCAGTGCAAACAAGCAGCGAGCCACCAACAGGAGGGGGTGAGCTAGCAGCAGCACAGACAGCTGTGAATGAGCTAGCACTCAGCATGAGTGGAGCTGAAGCGGATGCAGCCTACGCATCAGCATGTGTTGCTACAGCGGTTCTGCTCAGGCGCAGCAATGCACCAGCAAGCAGCAACATTGCTGCAGCAGTGCGGTCAGGTCTACTGGAGATGTATCAGGTAGTGGATGCAGGCAATGCACCTCCTGTTGCAGTACTGAAGCAGCTGTTAGCCCAGCTGCGCGAGGCAGCTGCTGGCTGCAGCAACTGCATTGTAGTAGACCTGCCAGCAAAGGCTACAGGGGCTGAGAGCCTGCAGCAGGTTGCCAGCAGCAGCAACAAGAGGCAGAATGTTGCTGCTGTAGCAAGCAGCAGCAAAAAGCCAAAGCAGCCACCACTGCAGCAGCGTGCTCCACCCGATGATGCAGACCAGCGACCTGGCCTTTGGCTGACAGGTGGATTCTATGCACAGCTGGGTGATACGGTGATTCAGCAGGTGAAGGCGGCAGATAAGGACCCATGCACCTTCAATGTCTACAGCAGTGAGGGTGAGGTGGCCTCTGCGTGGGTGTGGAGGCTAGAGGCCTTCACAGATGACAGTGTCACTGGCCGCTTCTACTTAAACCGGCAGCGCAGCTTGCACATGCCGTTGAGCTTTCAGCGCAGGGTGCAGAAGCTGCCACGGCCTGCTGGAGTGGCAGGGGTAGTCCATACCCTAGAACTTGACAAGCAGGGGGATTTATCAGAGGTTTTGCAGCAGTTGGACCCAGCAGTGGTCGCAGTAGTAGAGGAGCTACTTTTTGCTCCAGTGGATAGCAATAGCGAGACGGAATAGGGGTCTCTGTGTCATGTCACTAGCATGATGGTGTGCAGTTGAGGTGTTGTTGCAGGCCTCAGGCTGGTAGGTGCCAGCAGTGTGCACTGCATGATGCAACTTGGCTGACTGTTTTCTTGCTGTTCCTGTACAGCGTTTGGCGTTTTGTGCAGGCATTCTTGTGTTTATTGCAAAGGAGCTCGGGGCAAGGGGGAGGCTGCTGAATGTTCATTCAAAGTTTGTACTGTATCAGCCTTTACAAGTTGAAGGGTTCGTGGTTTTCGGAGTCCAAGGCACGTGGACAAAATGTGTGACCTTCAGTACGTTGATCTGCTTTGATCAGGCAATGTGTAGTGTATTCTTCAGCATTGTTGCAACGCCGTGAGGATTCGCAGACGCCTGAACTCGCCTCTCAACTCAACTCGTCCACTGCTCTGCCGTGACAGCTGGGTATGGTACAAATGTAGCATCTGGATTTTGGAACAAATCAACACAGCTTGCAAGCAGACAGTCATGCTGGCATATCAACCTGCTGTATGTGGCAGGCACAGCAAGGCACAGCTGCCAGTGCTGCTGCTTTGGTTTGCTTGCATCCCGGTTTTACAGCAGGGCCCTCACCTGCCAGCAGCAGCAGCTCCAAACTGCTAGTAATTTTGAGCTCCAGAATTCGCCTTGATCACACAAGATGGATGTTTGCAGGAAACTGTGTAGAATACAAGTACTCAACAAACTATGTGCAACCACACTAGCTGCACGCGCGCAGCAGCTGCCGGTGGGGCTGAAGCGGTGTTGCGCAGTGTGTAACAGATGTGACAGTTGAAACTGTATGTGCAGCGCACAGCGCCAAGCAGCAGAGCGCAACATCAGCGGCAGGGCACTTGGCACACCAGAACTGCAGTGCCTGATCAGCCAGCAAGGGAAGCCCAAAAGTATTACGATATACATAAAACATTTTGCAGGCAGCAGCTGCCACAGCAACAGTCTACAGCGCAAGCAACAGATGTAACAGGCGATGGCTTAGATGTCGGGGCACTTCAGGGCAACGTGTTTTTAGCCCTTTTTTTTGCAGCACACAATGCCACAGATACCAGCTCAAATTGATTTAGATTCGTCGTTGAAAGCTTGACATTTACATGTAGGCCACTTGTTCGCCACGTTTGTACCACACCCAGCTGTGAACACCATACGAGCTTGCTTTTAACGATCTGCATTGCACGTTTACGTCTACGAACCTATCTGTATTATTTGTTGAACCGAAGGCAGATCACATTCCAGGAACGCCATATTCTGCCTTTCCGCATTATTTAAAGCCGTTACAAGAGCATTCAGGAACATTGTGATTGCTTTGAAGAGCGCCGAGGCACTCGTGGAGCATTGTGATAGCCAATCAACAGATCCTGCCAGCTGTGGGCTACCTGAGCAGCATGGCGCTGCTCAGAAGCAACAAAGTGCCTGCCAGTGGCCAACCAGGTGTGTCTCTTTTCTTCACATTCAGGTGTCACCCAATGCTGCAGCAGCAAGCAATGTTCCGGCCAAAATCAGCATGCCAGCACCCTTCAACTTTGCTGCGTCGGCCAACACATTTGCCTGATTTGCCCTCTGCAGGCTGGCCGCTACCTATGCTTTCCAGCTGACAGCGTGAGGCTTGCTGTCAGCATGGCACTGTGCCACAGCATGGCACTGTACTGGATGGCGTGACACCATCCAGTACAGGCAGGCAGACAGGAGCCTGGGGGAGATGGAGGTGGACCTGCTGTTCCCTGGCACATCACGCAGGTTCGCCTAACTTCGCTGCAGATAGGGTTGGGAAGGGGCCATGTTGCCACAAGAAGCTGCCACTGTCTGTTCCAGCTGGGTTGTGCTGTGTCCAACTGGACAAGTCCTGGCCAAATGTGTCGGTTGCTTGTCTAGTTAGACATTGGCAGATGACTGTGCTTGAATGCACAAGCCACTACTGTGACAGTGTGTGTGTGTCTAATTGGACATGCAGACATATAGGGAAACTCCATTTGTGTCGGGCTAAATCCTCCCAACCTGCACATGGCCCATTCAAGCACCAGCAGTGCTACTTGAAAGATGGGCCAGGGTATATTGAGATCAGCAGCATGATAACAGTTCTGAGTTCTGCTTGCACCGTGCTCATTTGACACTTTGCTTAGTAGTGCAACAGTCTGACAGCAAGTGTTTTGTTGATCCAGGGTGGCAAGCCATCAAGGAGGCCAGGGTGGCTCATTCAGCTGCCAAGCCAGACTTCCATGCAATGCCCACAAGGTTCAAGACCAATTTGCTAGTGCTGCCATACTGGCAAATCGAGTTGCTGACTGCACTGGTGGAGGTCAAGTGAGTTGCTAAGGGTCAGGGCTGGGTTTATTGTATGTTGTATGCCACAAATACTGACAGGGCTGCTAGTCATCTGGGCAACATTTATCTAAAGCTTCATGTCCACCTGGCCAGCTAGCCTGCTCAACCTCTAAACTGCACACTACAGGTTCTAGCGCCAATCCTATTGACCACTTGTTTAGGCCGGGTTTGCTTTTAATGCTTGAATCTTTGGCAAAGATTCAAAGATTCAAGAAGCTGCCCAACATGCTCACAAATTTGCTTTTAAGCACGGCTTGAATCTTTGAATCTTTGAATCCTGGTCAGGAAAGAGCTGTCATGTGGGGTTGCAGAAAGAAAAAATCAAAAAATGTTTTTGATCCCCTATACAACAACTTAAAAATCCAAGATTCAAAGATTCAAGGATTCAAACAGGTCATTTAAGACCAGGTTTTCCTTTAGTTTGTAGCTATCCACAAAAAAAGGCAAAGATTCAAGAAGATTCAAAAGATTCAAGAGGGCTGCAAAACGTACTCATGAAATTGCTTTTAACCAACCTGTGCGCTGACAATATGCTGCTGCTCTCGCTGCCCTAACAGCCAGCTGCCTCGCTGCTTGCAGCAGCTATGAGGCTCTTGGCCCTGGACTCTCTCATGCTAAGGTCATCACTGCACTTAGGTGAGCAGGGGTGTTAGCCGAGCTTCAAGCGTTTCAAGATCTGGTACATCAGTGCCCCCATTGTTGAAACTGTTTAGAGCTTGTAGGAATGCTTTCAAGTGCATGTTGTTGGGATCCCGTTGATATACTTTGAATAGCCTGGCTGAGTTGCTGGGCTCTCCTCTCAATAGCTGGTAGTAGTCTATCCTAAGCTGTGCAAGTGTTCGCTCCATCTTGCCACGCAACTCAGCCAGGGAAGGGGCTTGCTGCCTTTCCCGCCTTGTTGTGGTTTGCTGTGTACATGGCTGAGCTGCTCTCTGGGATGTTGACGGCGTGTTTGTTGTTTCCAGTGGTGGAGAAGGTCTACACTCAAAAACAGCCTGCAGGTTCCTGTAGTGAAACACAAGACACTGTGCAATTGCATCAGCAATGTCATGTCTTTGTGCAGGAGGATATTGACTCCAGTTTGATAAATCATGATCTCTTCTAGCAAAAGCGTTGCCAGGCACAGCAGGGTTAAGTATATTGCTAACCACCTCAATTACACACTGCTTTCGCCTCCACCGACTGTCCAGTTTCCAACCATGAATATTCAAGAATGGATACCGCTTTGTTGCATGAGTTATTCTGATGGGAATTCCCTTTTGCACAAAATACATGCCTATACATGATTCCAATGGAAGTGGGAATACCAGCCCACGGGAAGCCTCTTGATCAAAGTACTGCATCTCTATCAGACAGTAGTAAGGCCTGCCGTTAAGCAAGGTTTCAACATGATGCACAATTCTGTCCAAGTGTCTCTTGACTTCGGCTGGATTGTGCACCACGTAAGAATGTTCATCCAACAATTGTGTTTTTGTCAAGTACAAAATCCTTTGAGCTGTTGGCTTGCCATCAAACAAGCAAACCCCGCAATTCTGACTGCCTACATCAATACTGAGGCACACATCATAAGGTGGCTGCGGGGTGGGTCGAAGCATTTGTTACAGAAAGGACACAAAATGATTTGTGCATGTTTTTTTTTCTGTTGCAGGCCGCTTGACATGTGAGCCACGCTGGCCAGTGAGGCAGTGCGCTCAGCAGCAGGCAGTGGCTAATTACATTACATTACATTACAAAATGACCCCTCAGAGGGGGTACCCACTGGGAGCCAACTTGAGGCTCATGGGGAAGTAATTACAGCGCCGCTGCAGGCCGGCAGGGTGATGGGCCTGAGCAGCCAGGAGTGACCAGCAGGGCTGCTGAGTCACAGCCTGAGGGTATAGCTGAGCCAGGAGCAGCAGCAGACATTTCAGGGCAGGCAGCAAACAAGCAGCAGCCGTTCAACAGGCTGTCAGATGCTTTGGCAGCTGTGACTGAATTGGCCATGTGTGAAGAGGCTCTGGCAGCAGATGCTGCATTTGCTGTTGCATGGAGCTGCATTGCTGGCCTGCTGAAAGGCACTGGCAGTGCTTCTGCTGCCAGTGTGAAGCAGGACCTGCAGAAATTGTACATGGCTGTGGCAGCTGGTGAAGCAGCACAGCCAGCTGTACTTCAGCGGCTGATGGGGCAGTTGCGAAAGCTTGCTAGCAGCAGCAATGGTCGCTCGCTGGCAGCCAGCAGCACAAGCTGTGGTGAAACAGCAGCAGTTATAGTGGCAGTACCAGGGGTGGCATCCAAACAGCTGCATTGTGAGAATGCAGTGCCAGTGAGCGTTGACGCTGAGGTTCCAGCACCACCAACTGGCACGGACAACAGCATCAGCAGCAAGCGTGCAGCAGGGGCTTTGGGAGGTCGCAGCAGCGGCAGCAAAAGGTTCAAGGGGACTGCAGCAGAGAACAGGGCGCCACCACACTGGGCTGATAGCAGGCCGCTGGCTTGATGAGGAGTATTATGTGCAGCTGGGAGATGTGGTGTTTATGCAGGTTGATGACAGTTGTGACAGAGACCCATGCACATTCTTTTTGCCACGCAACAGCACCGGCGGCGGCAGCAGCAGCAACAACAGCAGTGACAGCAGTTCTGTGGGATCAGCTGATGCTCGGGCGTGGGTGTTCAGGGTGGAGTCTTTTGGAGGCGCAAGTGGCCAGGATAGCAGCATGATGGCACGGTTCTATTACAATACACAGCGGGACTTACAGCAGCCTCTGCTGTTTAAGCGCAAGTCAGAGCGGCTGGTGCTGAGCAAGGTGCAGGGAATAGTGCACACACTGATGCCATCCAGTGTGAATGAGGTGCTGCAGCTTCTAGATGCGCAGTTGGTGGAATCTCTCTCAATAACATGCACCAACTGGCAGGTCAGGACACCATACAGCCTGTATCTGGGTCCCAGTCCTCTTCACATACACAATGTTGTCTCATATAGTCTGTTGCTGACTTCCACACTTCCACCCCCACCACATGCTATCATAGCAACAATGTTGCTGCCACACCAGGTGCTGGTCCATTGTGATGATGTTGTGGTGGTTTCTGCCAGCATAGTTTTGTCATAGAAATTCTTTGCCACCATTGCCACCGGTGGTGGCTTGCACACTTTACACATTTGTGAGACGCTGCTTGCCAAGCAGTAGCATGTGGCACATGCTATTGTTGCTGCCACAACGGGTGCTGGTCCAATGTGATGATGTTGTGGTGGTGTGATTGCTGCCAACAAAGTCGTGACATTGAAATTCTCTGCCACCGCGCCACGGTCAACGGCGGTGTAAGGTTGAAGGAACCGGAAGTTTCTAGAAGGTTCTGGATGTTTCCAGAAGGTTCCAGATGTTTCCAGAAGTTCTAGAAGTCTCCGGAAGGATGTAGATGTTTCCGGAAGTAGTATGTTCTAGGATTGTTTAGAAGCTTCCTTGGTCCAGAATGTTCCAATTGTAGGCAGTTGAGGAGGCGTCGTAGGTTTTCGCCAAGGCTATAAATAGAGGGGGCCTCTCCTCACTCAACAAGAAGTATTCACTCAAGAAGTCTTTCCATCAGACCTCCCAAGTCCTCCTAGTCTCGTCTATTGTGTGAAGCCTTCCCTTGGTAACTAACTGAGCCTTCTATACAACTACGGCCTACGTCGAATCGCTATAGAAGACCTTAGTTGCCAAAGGACCCGCCGTCAAGGCGTGACAAGTGGTAGCTGAGATTGTCTACGAACACCAAGGAGTCCTGGAGATTCTACAAGCTTCCGGCATATGCCAGGCAAGTACAATCCGGAGAAGCCTGCACCCAAGGTGAAGTTTCTGGAGCCTCCCTCGCACCCAAACGCCGCCAAGTTCCGGACAACCTTTGAGCTCAACGGCGTGGAGTTCGTCACTTCTACTCCTATCCGGAACCTTCCTGCCAAGACCGACTACCATTGCCTTAAGCCTTCCACTAACATCAAGAAGCATCCAGCCAAGAAGGTTCCTAAGTCTTCAACCTACTCTCCGCGCATCCGGAAGATTCTCAACAACATCCTCACCAAACCTCAGCCCACGCCCGTGAAGCCCCAGTGCTTCAAGAAGGAGGTGCGCAAGCCAATCCCTTTTGAAGACGTTTGTGCGCGCAATCGGGCAGCCCAGGCGGCAGAGCACCGCGCACACCAGGAGAAGCTCCGGAATCTTCTTCACACGGCAATTGAGGAGCACATCACTAAGGAGGCCAAGGCCAAGGGCGTCTCTGATTGTGAGTCCGCTTGCTAAGCAGCCATGGAGGGATCTGGAGTGTCGCCAGAGATGTTGGCCTTACAGCAGCACGTGACAAAGCGCCAGCCCCTACGGCTGAGAAGGCAGCATTTTGCGTTGCTGCAGCAGGCTGCGCTGCAGCTTGATTGCTGACTGGCACCCAGCTGTAGCTTTCCCCTGCACGGCAGCAACACAGGGCACACCATATAATTATGGCATGAATCCAATGTCACTGCCGTGTCAATGCGCTGCCAGCATGGCATGCAGATCTGCATGACTGACGCTCGCTGTCGCAGTGCAGTGCAAAGCAGCAGTACAGCAACTTGCATACTGCGCAAGATGGCAAAGTGCGCAGTCGGTTGCCATCCACATTTAGTGGCCTTTTCACGCAAACGTCAGCTGGCCACCAAGCCACGGCCTCACCTGCAGGGTCCAGCGGCCCCCACACCATGTCCTGCTTCCCTGCATCGCCTTGCTTGCTGCCAGCACCCTTCTTGCTGCAGCTGCCTGCAAGGCCACTGCCACGCACGCCACCTTCATCGCCGCCGCTGCACGAGGCGGCAAGTCAGCCAGGCTGTAATGCGGCGAGGTTGGCGATTAGCCTGGCGATGTTTGGGCATGGCCTGCAGCAGCTTGGCTTGGGGAGTTGCAGCGCTGGTACCTTGCTGAGCCTTTGTGGTAGCCTGGCGAGCCTGCTGCTGCGTGCTGGTGCGGGAAATTTGCTGCAGCGTAGAGTGGGCCGCGGCTAGGCTGATATCTGGGTAACTCTGGGTTGTACTGTGGTAAGGCTGCTGCTGCGTCTGCTGCCTTCTAGCCAAGTAAGCCTGTGGAGTAATGTGGTGTGGCCTTGTTTGAAGAAGTTGACCGGGGGCATGTGAGCACGAGTGCACATGCTGCCTTGGTAGGTGGTGTGCAGCATGCCTTGCCAGCATAGGTCTGCTGCTGCTGTTGCCTACTTCGTTGCTGCGGTTGGCTGGCCATGGTGATGACAGATGCGCTTGCGGCTTGAATTGCACTCTGCAGTGTAGCAGGAAGCAGGCATTGCGTTGGTCAAGCATGACACTCGACATCCTGCAGAATAATACGGCAACCTGCAGTGCCTGGTGAAGTGCAGAATAAAAACTCCCTGCAGGCATTGCAGTGCGCTGCTAGTGGATTCCTGGATGGTCAAGGGACCAGCTGCGGCTTGCCATTAATCCTGATTGATGCCAAGTGCGCTACCTGCACTCCATCCAATTGCCTTACCCGGCACTTTGAGCACAGCAGCTCTGTGCTGTGCCTGGGGTCTTCCAGTTGCGCCTGCTGTCGCTTTGGAGATGTGCTGCCCCTCATATCTAGCTGATGGCAGGCATTCCACTGATATATCGAAATGCGGTATACATAAGCTGTGCGATGCTGCTCACCTGTGTGCCTCAGTGGAAATGCCGCTCTCATACACCTGGAAGCAACTGCTGCCTCAGCCTGCACCTGCAGGCTGCTTGCTGGTGGATGATGCTGGCCCCCAGATCCGCCGCTGGTGGCATCCTAGACGACCGAGATGTCAGCGTACTCTTCATCCCCGATGTTTGCCGAGGAAGACTTGAAAAAACTGCCCCAGTAACGTGCACGGCCCGCTGCTTGATGCAGCTGTGTCAGAGCACAAGGCTGAGCACAAGGCTGAGCACAAGGCTGATCGGAGCCGAAGGGGAACGCTTGCTGCACGCCTCATGGCATCAGTTGTTCTTTAATTGCCAACAAAAACCCAACACACAACTTCCTGGTTCACACTTTAAGCACACCTCTTCGTTCCCAGTGTGTGTGCGACTAGTGACCATTGGGTGTGCCTGCAGTACCAAACAGTTGACGGCCGGCAACACTACAACGGCTGTAGACAGTCAGCTGCTGGGTCCATCACAAGACCGGCTGCGCACCCGGCATGCTGCTCTCGTGTTGTTGCCGGCCATGTATCATAATGTCCAGGCACTCCAGCAGCATATCAACCGAGGGGCGTTGATCAGGCTCTGTTGACCAGCACCTGTTGCAGGACAGGAATCGGACAAGGCACGCATCACAACCTTACATGCATGTGCAGTCAATGCAACCTATCGCTACTTCAATGCACCATAATGCATTTCATGTATGCTCTTCGGCGGCAGCTGATGCTGCATGAATGCAATTTTTTTAGAGAGAGAACTTACACGTGGATACCTCACCACATGAAGTGGTACTCTCCACAATGCAATGCAGGGCCAGTTGATTGCATTGCCTTTGTCAACTGGGCTTGCACACCTACCTTTCCATAAGCAGTTCATAGTCATCTGGCATGTTAGGAGGAACAGGTGGCCGGGCATTCAATACCAGCAACTGATGGAAGATCTGTCCCACCCCCATGTTTTTATAGGCAGCCTGCAACAGCAATGAATTGATGGGAAAACAACGGTTGCTGGTGGTTGCCACTCACATATGTTTCCAGTCAGAGAACAACCCCTCTTGAAATTACTGTCCGCATCAGCATTGCAAGCAACACAACAAATCTAAGCAGCATGCAGGGCCAGCCAGGTAGGCTGCAATGGAGTGACTTTGCGTGCGTGAGTGAGTGGCTCCGCTGGTGCCACACCCCTGGTAGTCAGGGGTGCTATTCCAGCACCTGCATAAGTTGAGGCTGGAGAGGACATGTGTGCCGTGCGGTTTTACTACCATGACTGCACGCCCCCTTGTTCCAATCACCCATAAGGGAGTGATGTCTACTTGATGCAGTCAGCGGTACTTCTGTTTTTATGATTTTGCGTATCTTGCAGAGCAGCCGCTTGAGCTTAATGGCTCATGGAGAGAGTTTCGAAGCATTCGATATATACGGGGCCCTAGTTCTTTACCTATACAGCTTTTGCATATACAATTTATAAGTATTTGTTCCTCAATAAAAGAAAAACATTTTATTATATTAAAAATTTTATACAGAACATTTATTTAAAAATATTTTATTTTTTAAAAATAAGAAAAACTGTACCATTTTTTGGAATTTTAGCATTTTTTCAAGCAGTAATACATGCCGCAGGGCCCCAACACTGTGTTCTAGGCCTCAGTTGCTTACCTGGCGGGTGAACACCTCGTACATCATTATGCCAAAGCTGCATGCAGCGTGCAAAGGGAACATCACACGTTAGCAAGGCCAGGGAAGAGACACGCAGCCAATGGACAAGGTACAAGTTGACAACAGCGGCACGGACACGCAACACAGCCCGTGTCAGCCATGGCGTCAGACATCACGAGCTGTGGACCCAGCAGTGACAACTGCATGGCACTTAGTGCAAGGCTTGCAGCTGATGCTTGTTAGGATATGCCGGTTGTATGACTCGTGGATAATTCTAGCCTGAAATTACATAAATGTGCAGGCAGTTAGATAGATATTTACACCACTTACACCATTGAACACAACTTTCTACCTGCCAGAACAGACAAAAATGCAGAGTGTTGTAGAAAGCTGTCCACCACAACAGCTGATGCACAGAGGCTGGATGCTTCAAGTTGTTTGAGCCGCACATGTGCAGCAACAGATGCCAGGGCTGCTCCCACAACCTCACCTGTAGATATCCACTGCTGGCGATGTGCGGCCATCTTTCAGTAGCTCCGGGGGTTGGTGTGTGAGCATGCCAACCTTTGAGCAGCCACAGACAGCAGACAGCAACACACATAAGGTCAGAATGGAGCTAGGTAAGATCCTGCACAGATTGCACAGCTAAATGAGGAACATGAATGAGCAGGCAATGTCAAACCCAGACCTCAATGGTCAGCTTGACCAACAGACTACGCGCGTGTGCCACACACCAACAGGGTACTGCAACAATAGCAACAACAGCCACTGTGATGTTGAATAATAATGCAGCAAAGGCAATGATTCAGTATGGTGTTACTTGCCATGACAGCAAGGCAGGGCTTCACACACAAACATGCATACACTCCTCCACATCCTACACAGGCCAAGCACTCTCATCCACTCGCTCACGCTCACAGCCCCACCCAACCACTCCACCTGACATACTGCTACAAATGCACTGCTGCAAGTCGTCATCACATACATCACAAGTAAATATATACATGGGAATCTGGCATAGACAAATACAGACGCGCAAGCATGCTGAACCCTGGTGCTGCAGCAGGCATAGTAAATGGGGATGAGGTCCTTCTATACATCTCACAAGCTCAGCAGCATGTTCCCACGCTCAGGGGAGCCTCCCCTGTAGAGTAGCAAATGTAAAGTTAACTGCCGCATCAGGCCTTGCTCGTCACTCACAGTGCGTGTAGTGCGGTGTGTTGCGTCCTGCTTGAGCACTCGAGACAGGCCCAGGTCTGCAATCTTGGCCACAAGGCCCCCCGGAGCCGCAGGGCTGCTGGCAATCAGCACGTTGTGTGCATTCTGCGTGATGAACACACCGCATGGGTGAGACCAGGCAAGTGATAAAGGAAGCAGGCAGTAGTAGGAGCATGTGCCGTGTTTCTCAATGGCTGGCCAGCAAGTGCACACATGCATATACCCGCAGGCACAATCTAACACATGTATTTGTATAAAACAGCAGCCACAACACAAACACACTGACTTATAATACTATGTTACCCTTCATGCCAGAGCAATATTGCCATCGGCCCCGCGCCCAAACAAACTGTAAACACACTGACTGTCTTTTCAACTATCATTTGTATACATATGCCTTTTATCGGATACAGCCTGCCTTCTGGCTGGCTGCTGATCTATTAACACACTGCTGCAGCCTGGGTGAGGTGGGAGTGAGGGAAGGCAGGGCAAACACGTTACACTGTGGTGGCACTCGGTGACGTGCACAGTTGTCGCGTAGGGGAAGGATAAGAGTCCCGGAGTACAGCCCTTGGGGTTTAATGTGGTTCAGCCCTGCCCTTTGCTCCTCGTTCATTCCTCTCAATAAAAAGAGGGTAGCTACTTGTAACTTGTAATGTGCAAAGCGTTGTAGTGGTCCTCGGTGACGTGCTAGCTTGTAACGTGCATAGCGCTATGGGCCAACGTGGCTCACCAGATCTGCGTGGACAATGTTGTAGGAGTGAAGCAGGGTTAGGCCACACGCCACGTCCCTCAGCAGCTGCAATAGCCGCACCATGTCCTGCTCGTTGTCCTGCGGCTGCAGCTCAATTGCCTGACGTGCCAACGTACCCCTGTAGCACCATGGCCAATTCTCAATAAGCCAGGGTTCAAACATTGTTGGCTCTCAAACTGAAGCTCACTTCTCCTTTTCAGGGTTCAGGGTTAACACTGATCCTTCGATGCCCCATCTGGTAATGACCCCGTTGATGTTTGGATAGCATATGCTCTGGCAACCATATGAGGCAGTAGTCCATCGACACGAGCAAGCTGCCTAGTAACGTACTGGTAACTTACTACACAACCTTAGAAGGTTGTGTGAGGGTTTGGGTGGCAGAGATAAGATGACCTCATGTGTACCCGCACCAACTGACCAGCAGTAGCCAGAGCCGGGGGGGTCTTGCCGTACTCACAGGGTGCGAGACGGCACACGCATGCTATGGTGCACAAGGGAATGTATGAAGCTGCATATTTGTTGTGCTTGACATGCCCACCTGCCTGCCTGTCAGCCTGCAGAAGCAAACTATGGCACGCTGCAGCGAACAACTAGATGTGCACTGTGCCGAAAACATACATGTATGTGTGTATGTATCTAGCATTGGTGCATAGTGAAAGACTTGGTAAGCAGACTGTACCAACAAGTTGCAGTTGTGAAAATGCACAGCTAGGGATTTCACCAACTTTCTTTGTTTCTTTCAAACAACCATCCACACAAGCATATGCCTGCAGACTACCATCTGCGGTTTGTCCTGGTGCGCAAACGGGGTTGTAACATGTTAGATATGC
Organism: Tetradesmus lagerheimii; assembly: GCA_902809745.2. Lineage (NCBI taxonomy): Eukaryota > Viridiplantae > Chlorophyta > Chlorophyceae > Sphaeropleales > Scenedesmaceae > Tetradesmus > Tetradesmus lagerheimii. The sequence goes on along the minus strand of CADDIJ020001146.1, from coordinate 10,667 downwards.
CCCTTGGTCTTCCCACCTGTCACAGTACTCAGTGACCAGCCAGGTCTCACACTGCACCCCATAAGCAGCAACTTCCCCCGTAGACTGGTTGCCAATTTTGCTGCCAGCTTTACCACCACCGCCGCCGCTGCCACCATCTTCCATCGACTGGGTACCAGTTGGCAGCAGTGAGTCAGGCACATTGCCAGAAATCAAAGGCCAGGCCATGCTGCTGCAGCCATGGCCGCTGCCAGGCCTGCCGACATGGGCGCCCAGAGCAGCACTAGCTGGCTCTCCAGGGGGGGTAGCCCTGGGTGGTGCGGCAGGGTCCAGGTCTTGCACGAGAGAGCCTACGCTGCACCCAGCCACAGCTGCTGCTGCTGGCTGAGGCTGTGGCTGCTGTCCAGTGCCAGCACGCGATGCCGTGCTGCTAACACTGGGGCCGCTGCCGGTCATAAGTAGTACCCTTGTCCCAGCTTGCTGGTCCTCACGGCTGCCTGTATTGCTGAGTTGAACAGTAGAGGCAGTGTTGTTGCTTACAAGGCTTGACGGCTGTTGCTCCAGCTGCTGCTCTGACACCAGCTGCTTCGTAATGCAATGGTACGCCCGAACCACGTGTGGGTGGTTGAGGCCCAGCATCAGCTGCACTTCACCGGCAACGTCTGCTGCACTGGAGGAATAATGATTAATCACCTGCCACAACATGCCACATGTTGGCGGCCAACAACAACAAACAAATCGCAGCAGTAGCAGCAACAGGTCTGAGGTGCAGCAAGGGCCATGGCCGACACATCACACAACGATTGGGCTCACATGCAAGGGGGATGAGCCAGCACAGCAAGAAGCACGCGCGATGCCAAAGTGAGTGTGTCAAACATTTTACAGTTACAGTTGCTACTCTACAGGGAAGGCTTCCCTGAGCGTAATTCAAAGAAGAAGTGGGAACATGCTGCTGAGCATGTGAGATCTATGGAAGGACCTATCCCCTTCTACTATACTCGACACATCGTCATCTCCAGCTCCGCCAGCTTCGATGTCCGCCCAGGCCGCCCCAGAGCTCAATCTTGGAGGTCGGGAAGCGTCGTCACCGGCCCCACTCCCCTCCCGCCGCACCCTCCCTACCCGGGCTGGTAGTGACATCGTGTCTGGTTCTGCTGGTTTAGGCTGGCGGTTTATCTAAAGGCTTTCTCCGCTTCTTTGGTCTGATGGTGTTGTCTTGCATGTGTGGTGGGCGGTTGTGTCGGCGTGTGATGGCTGGCTGTTTCACTTGATCACTTGGTCTGGATTGTTATTTCTGACGGTTTTTCCGGGCTGTTGCTATTTGGGGTGTTGGTGCTGCTTGCTCTGACTTTTTGAGGCGCTTGCAGGCGGTGCCGTTTGCGTGTCTCCTAATGTTTACGATTCTTCTTAGACTCTTCACTGATTGCAGGTGGAGATTAGTAATCAGGGATTTCAGGGTGTGCTGGTCGATTCCGAGTTGTTCCGTCAGTGGTTTCTTAGTCAGTCTTCATATATGTATCATGCCGTTCCTAGGAGTATGACTACTAGCTGGACATCTGCAGTAGGGTCATGGCGTTGGGTCATTTCAAGCAGTCCCTTATGTTGTTCTTCTGCTCGGGCCTTTTGGTCTTCCGGTTTAGTGTCCACACAACATTTTATTTCTACAAACCTGTAATGTCTGGTGGTAAGCCCTCTGCTTCTAGAAGATCTGTGGTACCGCAGATCTGTTGGTCCAGTGCAGTGTCAAGTCAGGCCTCGAGTCAGGTTTGCCCTTGTTCACTTTTTCGTAGTCTCGGATCATGCTGGGCAAGAGGGTTGTGTTGGGTGTATCAGTGGGGAGTCCGGGGAGGCTTTCATCTGCAAGTTTGTCGCTACTGCCCACATCAGCTTGTACTACGGTGCTTCCCAGTCGGCCCAATTTTATAGCCTTTAGTATGTATACGCCCGCCGCATGGTGTCTTTCAATGTATGCCTCTGATAGTGCTGGGCATCCACTGGCCACGTGACAGCCGCCGTCTGGTTGTTTGCATAAGGGCTACACGCTGGTTGTAGAGCGGCCGTACCTGTGGGCCAGCTTGTTGTTGTAAAGGTTGCCGCATCGAATTTTGAGCATGTTCATGAATTCATACGGGGTTACTGTGCGTGTTGTCAGGGATTTGTGACTGGCATGGTAGGAGATGTGAAGGCGCATGGGCATCCCATGGGCATCCCATCGTACACACATTCCCTTCCTTAACTTACGCGGGTGTTAAGTACTCAACACACCACGCGAAGCTCATTCATTCATTCATGTGACTGGCTTAATGGGTAACATGATGATGATGATGTGACTGGCTGCCGTGTCTAGCAGACTCGCTGCCTCCTGGCTGATGCATAGTATGTTGTGGCAGTGTTTGCTGTGCCCCATGTGGTACATGCTGTGGCATAGTTCTCTCAGGGAGGTATCCAGATCAGTGAGAGGCTGTGGCCTTGCATGGGATGCCGCTTGTTCTGCTTCATCCTGAGTGTGATGTGGCCAGTGTTGTGATTGGTGTGGGTTGCTTATATCCTCAACATGTATGTCAGGTTTTCTGTGCCTTTTGCTACTGAGGTAGCTAGCTCATCGGAAATTTCATTGCCCACTATGCCTATGTGAGACTTCACTTTGGAGATGTGAATCGGTTGGCCTCGCTGTAATATTAGTTGGGCTATGCGTTTGTGCAACAATAGGTGCCTGTGTTCGTTCATGTCTTGCGGCTGGTGTACCACTTTCTTTACCTGATAGAGCGTGCTCAGGCTGTCGGTTGCTATGTGTGTGCACCCCCTAGAGGTAGCCTCCATGACATGCACTATCTCGGCTTCGTCAATGGTATTGTCAAAAAGGATATGCTTCTACTGCAGGTTGGATTCTAAGGAGCAGTTCATCGTGGTCATGTGTTCCAGCTGCAGTAGGCGCGGCATATACTCCAGAGCCCATGGGTGGCGTATCTTTTGCTTTTGCCTCTCTACTACCGTTGGTTTTCTTGTCTATGACACTGCCATTGGTGTATGCAAACAGTGTATGGTCGTATTTTAGCGGGCGGGCTGTAGTGATGGAGGGAGGGAGCGGGAAGCGTGTGGGTAGCTGTGACCAAGGTGTGGGGCTTTGGGGTGCTCATCTGTGGGGAGCTTGCTGAATTTCTTGGACAATTTGATTGCACTGGGGGTCCCAGTGACCCGGCCTAATAAAATAAATAATCAATCCTCGTAAGCCATACCTTTCGGCATCGGCAACCGCGCCTCACCCACTGGGGAGGCGGAAAGCAGACTGATTATTATCTCTATTTTCGGTGTAAGGTAGACCACCCAGACCCTTACACCCCTTACTATGCAGCATGTGGGAATCACCCCATACGGTGGACTGCATACCTGTGACCCGGCCTGTATGTTGCGCTTGATGAATCACTCTGATCAAGCTGCAGTTGCTAGACTTGTTCATTTGATCGACTTGCGACATCAGGAGCCGCTTTGCGATCTGATGTATGATGACTACCAAGATGAGCTCTGGTAGTGCTTGAGGTTTTCTTTTTGCTTCTTGTGTTCTCTGGTCTGCTTGGTTGCTTTGCCGCCCAATGAGCCTGTCATTGGCTCCCCAAACGGGCGAAGTTACTGGTGTAACTTCCAAAATGTGAAATGTGAAAATGTGATTCGAGAGTTAGCCATCCTGGAGCTGGCTCTAGTGCGGCCCACCGGGACGAGTGTGTCAACAGCTCTACATGACTGCTTAAAGGCTTGAAATGAGATGCCTATTGGGCTAAGAGCAGTCTCACAGCATCAAGCAGTGCCAGGAATGATGTGCACATCAACACAAAACCGCTACATGGAGCTGCTTGTCCCACCTTGACCGCCACATCAAGGCCTGCCCATCTCGCCTTATAGACCCGGGCAAATGAGCCTGCCCCCAGCAACGGCCCTGTGCAAAGCAGTTGCAATACTGAGCATTCCAGAGGTTACCCACCAAACCATCATCATACATTGTTGCAACCACATACATTGTTGCAACCACATGGTGTGCATGTAAAATAGCAGAAGATGCAGCACAGCAATTCTCTCCACAGGATTGAGTAGGTCTGCACTGTCAAATTTGCACAAATGGTGGCTATGTGTGTCATTCCATTGTGCATGTTATTCTGCTGCACACATATGCTTCCGAGCATAGATCAACTGTAGTAAATACATCGCCAACTGCTTACCCATTTCAATAGCATCATTTTGCGCAGCAACCATTTGAGGAGCCATACCGCTCCACAACACCTGCCAGGGTCCTTTGTTGGTGGCAAGCTTTGGTGTGCTTGCAGGAGTGCTGGCAGGACCACTGGCAATTTGTTGTGGATTGACTGAGGAGTGCCTGCAGAGGAGGAAGATGCCAGAAAGGTTCCTTCTAGAAACTTCCGGTTCCTTCAACCTTACAGTACCTGTGTACCACTTCCTGTGGATAGTATTCCACGCGAAGGAGCCTTCTAGAAACTTCCGGTTCCTTCAACCTTACAGGTACAAAAGTACCACTTTGTGTGGCAAACGTATCTACGTGTCACTCTGTTCGACTAGGTAGCTGACTAAGTCACCCTCCGCCCGGTCCCTTACTGCTTGCCAAGTCATCGCTCTCCCATGAAGGCGGGCAGTGCATAGTAGCAATGAGATTGATACATGTTATACGCAACCAAACAAGTTGGCAGTTGTACTGTGCGCTGAGCACATCTTGCTGAGCACAAGCCTGCTGCCATACACAACAGGTGTTTGGCCTCATCTGCCCATTGTACCACTCTAGAACTGTGATTGTCAAGGGTGTATTCACAGACTGCCATGGCAAACTGTGAACAAACTGCAAGACATGATTGCAGCAGCAAGGCAAACCAACTTGATGGATGAAGCAAACCCAGTGCTTTTGAGGCAGCCTGGCGCAGCATTCACTTGTCTGCAGCGTCATGTTATGTGACATTGTGACACCTTGTTACCACGCTGCACTCCACTGGAATTCGCAACCCCCCGGAAAACCCTACCCACCTGTATTCAGTAGCAGCCTCAACATCTGACAGACACACAGTTGCACCTGTACCACCTTTGCGCAGGCTCCAATCACTCCGGAGGAAGCCTCTTGTGGGGCGGTGCCTTCTCCACACAATGAAGGCAGCAACAAAGAGTAACAAGGACCCTGCAACAGTGCCAGCGAAATCAGCATACCACAATGGCAGCAGTTGAATGTCGCCTGCCTAGAAACCGAGAGGACAGCCCCAGCACAGTTGACAACCTTATCAGCCTCAAAATCAACAGCAAAACTCAAGCTGAGTTGTGTTTGTCAAGGCATGCATGTGTGCATTTACCGGCTTTGGACCCCATGCACAGACACATACTGGGAAATGCTGGCAGAATGACACTGCTAAGCCATCGACTCCAGAAGAAAGTTGACAGGTTGTGGTAAGCCCTGACCCTAAGACCTCAAAACCATGATCACAGACTATAGGCGTGGTGGCTGCAACTGCCGCTTTCTGGTAGTCAATAGTCCTGGCCTGCAAAGAGAGAGTGGCAGAGAGAGAGAGAGAGAGAGACGTGCCACGTGAATATCACAGGAAAACGGCAAATGTGTGCTACTCCTTCACCAGAGGCGGCACACACACCTCCCACCGCCACTGGCACAGCAATTGCAACAGCCTTCCGTTGATCAATGCCTGCAGCTGACGCCTCAGCGCGGCTGCTGTTGCCTGCCAGCATCAAGGCAATACACTCTTCCGGTGTCTTTTGCATGAGGCACTGAGCAGAGACGATGTGATCGCAAAGCCGAGTGGCATTTTGACGACGCTGCATATTCAAGTGCAGCACGGACAGCAAAGAGGAAGCCGTACAATCAGCTGCAGGCAAGACAGTGGCAGATGCTGGTGCATTATGTGAGTCTGGCGGTTGCAAAGAAGAAACAGTGTGCACATTTGGCTACCTCATGCCCATCAATTGAAATCTAGGCAAGTGCTAGGGAGGTGCTGCTCGTTTGTCACCGCTGCTCTTGGGCTGAGTGCACAGGTTGACATAGAAAGGGTTGTAATGGCACAGATATGATGAGGCACAAGTGTGACAGGTCAAGTGTGTCTCAGCAAAAGCTCTCTCCAAGCAACATGTGAACAGAGCTGCTGTGCTGCTCTGCAGGTAAGCTGAAGAGCTGAGCTTCCCTCTCGCAGTCACCCACAATAGCATAGCCGCCGATGAACGAGGAGCTTGTCAATAGCGTCAGCGGAATGTCTGCGCTGAGGTCTGCAACTATCAGCATGTCTGGATACAGCTTGCCCTACAGACAGCAACATGCAGCGTTTGAGGACCACAACAGCAGTAACAGGTGCTATACCGGATTTGCTCTACTGGCTGCCACTGTACAAGCTCTGCTTTCCGAGTTCAGCTGGCGGTGTGTACAAGGTGGTAATCCACTGTGGCTGCAGCTGCAGCTGCGTCAGGACAGTGTCACAAGCTTGTAGTTTCACTTCACACAGCTGCAGCGGTTGCCACTGTCACTGCGAAACCTGCTCACCCTGAAAGAGTAATTTGTGGAGCTGGCCAGCTGCTGCCCATTATTGTAGGGAAACACAGAGCTGCGTCGTGTGTTGTTGAGGATGGTCAAGGTGGGGCCTGTTGCAGGGCAGGCAGTCCGTAGGCCCACACCTCCGATGCGCTCCAACCTGCTGCCCGTCACTCCTCGGAATGTGCTCATACCCAGGCCTGTTCCCACACTGTTTTCGTGCGCAATGTTGACCCAAACGAACCTGAACAAGCAGTTGCTGCACAGTTGCATGATGCCATTCTTGTGCATCAGGTCGATCACTGGCAGCACATCTGTGTCGTTTAGTCGGCCTGCTACTGAGCTGTTGTGTTTGATGGTAACGTTCCTGCGCGTGGCAATCAACCAAAGCCCAACACAACTTGAGATCCCAACCAGAAGACTTCATGCATTTGTTTTAGGCTACCAGTGGTTGTTGTAAGAAACATACACATGCATCATTGTGTATAGTGCAGGAAGTAGCAGCAGCAGCAGCAGCAGCAGCAAAGCAACAACAGCAGCAACAGCAGCAACAACCTGTTGATCAGGAGCGGCGATCCCCCTTGGTACTGATCAAATTCGGGTCCCAATTCAATGTCCTTGTCCAGCACTATTGTCTCCACACTGTTGTTTTGCAAGGCCGCCAGCAACTGGGCACTGTTATCTACAATCTCCTCAGCAGCGTCTGACACCATCAGACACATACATATTGCTGCTAACAGTATGCAGAGACGCGCCGCAGGCATCATAAAGATGCGGGTGCGTCCACACCACGCTGGCGAACTTTTGAAAGTCAGCCTTTGGGCCCGTAAACTATCGGTACTCTTTAATCAACGACCTAACTACTTGTACAAGGGTATACGACATCCCGCTTCATCGTCGACCAATTTCAGCCATTTCAGGGACTTTCAATGGTTCCCGGGCGTGTTTAACAGCTTTCACAGGTTTTTGGATTGTAATCATAATGATAGGGGAAATACGTGGATCTATCTATATATATATTTGGCAGTGTCACGAAGGACCTCGCAGCGGAAGGACCCGTTGACAAAACGGACCGCAGAAACGAAATCGCCGATATCGAATACCAGAATGTACGCTTTTTCAGAGCCTCATACGCAACGTGCGACCTAACCGCCCTTTTGCTCGCAGCAGAACGCCCCGTTGAGCAAACGGACCGCAGAAACGAAATCTGTGATATCGACTTCACTTACGTACGCTTTTGCAGAGCCTCATACGCGATGCTGACCAGGTGCTGGCAGGCAGCCCTTCTGGGGCTGCTGCTGCTCCTGCCAGTGCCTGCGATGGAGCAGCAGCCGTTGATGTCCCCTGGAAGCGCTCAGGACTTGGACAGCCAGAGGACAGCAGCCAGGGAATGGCAGCGCAGAAACGAAATCTGTGATATCGAGTACCCCTACGTACGCTTTTTGCACAGCCTCATACGCGATGCTTTGCAGCTGCTGGCAGACAGCCCTTCTGGGGCTGCTGCTGCTCCTGCCAGTGCCTGCGATGGAGCAGCAGCCGCTGATGTCCCCTGGCAGCGCTGAGGACTTGGACAGCCAGAGGACAGCAGCCAGGGAAAGGACGCGAGCTTTGGCTGAGGAGGAGGGTAGGCAGCCGATCGAAGCAGACCATCGTTCTCTGGATTGCACTTCAACATCACATTAGATATTGATCGACTCCCGGCACCATTGCAGCAGGGGACCTGGCTTCGCCTGATCGTGGCAGGGAGGAGGAGCCAGCCAGGCCAGCCGTGACCTGATGTCCGTTTGTTGTTTGATTATTGCTTTGTTTGTAGGGGCCCTGGCTTCGCCTGATCGTGGCAGGGAGGAGGAGCCAGCCAGGCCAGCTGCGATGCAGGACAGGTGCCGCAGTGATTGGCAGCAAGCAGTGGACGTGTGTCGCCAACAGCGCCAACAGCGCCAACAGCGCCAGCAGCGCCAACAGCCTTCCCATAATTCTGGCATGCACAGTCAGCAGCATCACGGAGCAGGGCCAAGCAGCAGGGCAGCTGCTGCTGGGCCACAGCCTCAACCACTTTTCCAGGCAGCACCCATCAGCAGGGTGCGATGGCAGATGTCGTACCTCCAGGTGGTTTTTTGCGGCTCCTACTCCGCCAGGGTTCTCCCCAGGGGAGTAGATGTTGACTTAATCAACAAGAAAGTGATGAACATGTTTGCTTATACTGATGCTGATGGCAGACCTGCAGCCAGCACAGTGTACAAAAGTTGTGATTCAGCTGTATGTGGCTTTCTCACGTGTTGGGTCACCAGGGGCTGTCAAGGTGTTTGTAGTGAATGGTTGGAGGGATGCTCAGGATGGGGTGCCTGCAGGTGTCTACACCAAGAATGTGGTGTACCGCGAGGTGTTTAACTGAGTGTTTACACATTTTTCGTGATGCACGCCGTTGCTCATGTTTGGGTGATGTTCTTTGTGGTCGACTGCTGCTGTCTGTTGTAACACCGTTTCAGGTTACTGGCTGGAGCGTGAAGCCATGCAAGGCACGTAAAGCCTTTGTCCCAAGTGAGCGTAGAAGGCCACTCGACAAACCAGCTTTTGTGTCCTACCCGCGTGACGCGGGTAGTGGGTCCAGCTAGTGTAACATTATTACGGTAATGATCGTCATCATCATATTACGGTAACGATCGTGCGGTGTCACAAGGTATTAGTTGTTACAGCAGGGCAATAACATATAGTACCATTGTGGCGCCAGCTGCAGTGCAGCTGCCTTGTGGCTGCGCCACATTGTGTGTAACGATACCCCAAAAGGCGATGCCTCCATGCCTCGTTTCCGGCCTATAGTCCCCGTCACGTTACATACCTCCCCCTCGAGATAGCGTGATGTCCTTATCTGCGAAACGAGCACGGTGGGGTTCAAGCCCAGGACCTTCCGCACCCGAGTCCGGCTCCCTGTCGACTGAGCTACGGGACCGGCCCGCTCATCTACCAATGTAACGATACCCCAAAAGGCGATGCCTCCATGCCTCGTTTCCGGCCTCTATCTATCTATCTATGCAGACAGGCAGTTGGCAATTGATCATGTGCAGCATCTGATTAACCTCTTGCCTCCTGGTTGGGTTGCAGCGGCGCGTGCAGAGTTGCAAGATTGTTTAGCTGCAGGCATCGCCCCACCTACTGTAGATGATGGTAGCTTGGCTTGGGTTAGGAGTAGGTTGTGTGCTGGGCTTGGATGGAGGTTAAGCAGTGGTAGTGTGGTGGTGCTAGCAAAGCTGACAGTCAAGGCGGCCACAAGGTTGCAATCTCTGCCTGCGCATGATGTTATCAGTGCTAGACATGCTGAGTTCACCTTGAAAGTGTTGAGTCTTGATGGTCAGCTGCCAGGTGGACCCCCTCCAGGGGTACCCCAGCCGTTTGTGCTGTGTTGAAAAGGTGGTGGAAGCTGAAAGTGCCAAACACCTACAAGGAGACAGCATGGCGCCTAGCTCTGAATGCTTTCCCCACAGCGGCCCGCATGCAGTTGCCTTCGGCTGCATGTGTTGCGTGTGGTACAGCAGTGCCAGATGCAGGCCATCACTTTTGGCAGTGTACAGTAGCAGTTGCAATCCGTTCTGAAGTTGAGCATCAACTGGTGGCTGCAGGCATGCCCCCCAATGGTGGGCGTGTTGCGTGTTCTGCAGTGTGGCTGGGGTGTTTGCCTCATGTACGGATGCATAGGTTTGTGTGGGATATGGTGTGCTTGGCTGCCATTCATGCTATGAATATTGGCCGTTGTGCAGCGTGGTCTGTGTCTAGAGGTGTGCCTGCAGCTGATGTAGTTACTACAGTGGCTGTTAAAGCAGCCAAGGCAGCCATTTGGAGTGCATTGGCTGAATTTGCGGCTACAGCACAAGTGCCTAGTTGGGCCAGAACAGCTGATTTGACACAGCAGCCTTTCATATCGTGGCATGTAGTGCTGCAGCAGGGCACTTGACTGAGGGTGGTCAGACGTTAGGTCCGGTCACTAGCTGCGGTCTTGCCTACACATTCCCTTTTTGCTGCTCACTGGTCCTGCCCCGTCCTACTTCCCTGCGTACGCTGCTACGGTGCTTGCAGTACTTCACGTACACAGGTGCCTAGCTGTACACGCTTTGTCTGTAGAATCCCTTTGCTTCCTTATTTTCCGTGAGACCTTTTGATCTAATGTGCACACGCTTTT
>CADDIJ020001142.1:0-29004 GCA_902809745.2 Tetradesmus lagerheimii | reverse complement strand
TGTTCACGGCGGTGGTCTGGACTATTTCGAGGTGTATGCAAACGACTATAATAGACCATAATAAAATAATCCAGACAAGCCCCGAAGCATCGGACTTGGTCCAATCGTCGCATCAATCGTCAGTGAGCCGCATGCCTTGCGTGTCTTGGATTTTCTTGGTGTTCACGGTGGTGGTCTGGAATATTTGTAGGAGCATGTGAACAACTATCTCAGACCGAAATAAAATTATCCAGACAAGCCCCGCAGCATCAGACTTGGTCCAATAGTCGCATGAATCGTTGTCGGCGAACCGCATGCTCTGCGTGTCTTGGATTTGCATGTTGTTCACGGTGGTGCTCTGGAATATTTGTAGGAGCATGCAAACGACTATAATAGACCATAATAAAATTATCCAGACGAGCCCCGAAGCATCGGACTTGGTCCAATCGTCGCATCAATCGTCGGTGAGCCGCATGCCTTGCGTGTCTTGGATTTTCTTGGTGTTCACGGCGGTGGTCTGGACTATTTCGAGGTGTATGCAACCAATTTACTTCAAAAAAAAAAATATGCAAACAACTATAAACGACCGTAATAAAATTATCCAGACAAGCCCCAAAGCATCGGACCTGGTCCGATCGTTGCTTCGATTGTTGGCAAGCCGCATGCCCTGCGTGTCTTGGATGGATTTGCTTGGTGTTCACGGTGGTGGTCTGGAATATTTGTAGGAGCATGTGAACATCTATCTCAGACCGAGATAAAATTATCCAGACAAGCCCCGAAGCATCAGACTTGGTCCAATAGTCGCATGAATCGTTGTCGGCGAACCGCATGCTCTGCGTATGTTGGATTTGCTTATTGTTCACGGTGGTGTTCTGGAATATTTGTAGGAGCATGCAAACAACTATAATAGACCATAATAAAATTATCCAGACAAGCCCCGAAGCATCGGACTTGGTCCAATCGTCGCATCAATCGTCGGTGAGCCGCATGCCTTGCGTGTCTTGGATTTTCTTGGTGTTCCAAAAAAAAAAAAATTCTTGGTGTTCAGGGCGGTGGTCTGGACTATTTCGAGGTGTATGCAAACAACTATAAACGACCGTAATAAATTTATCCAGACAAGCCCCAAAGCATCGGACCTGGTCCGATCGTTGCTTCGATTGTTGGCAAGCCGCATGCCCTGCGTGTCTTGGATGGATTTGCTTGGTGTTCACGGTGGTGGTCTGGAATATTTGTTGGAGCATGTGAACATCTATCTCAGACCGAAATAAAATTATCCAGACAAGCCCCGAAGCATCGGACTTGGTCCAATCGTCGCATCAATCGTCGGTGAGCCGCATGCCTTGCGTGTCTTGGATTTTCTTGGTGTTCACGGCGGTGGTCTGGACTATTTCGAGGTGTATGCAAACAACTATAAACGACCGAAATAAATTTATCCAGACAAGCCCCAAAGCATCGGACCTGGTCCGATCGTTGCTTCGATTGTTGGCATGCCGCATGCCCTGCGTGTCTTGGATGGATTTGCTTGGTGTTCACGGTGGTGGTCTGGAATATTTGTAGGAGCATGTGAACATCTATCTCAGACCGAAAAAAAATTATCCAGACAAGCCCCGAAGCATCAGACTTGGTCCAATAGTCGCATGAATCGTTGTCGGCGAACCGCATGCTGTGCGTGTCTTGGATTTGCTTATTGTTCACGGTGGTGTTCTTGAATATTTGTAGGAGCATGCAAACAACTATAATAGACCATAATAAAATTATCCAGACAAGCCCCGAAGCATCGGACTTGGTCAAATCGTCGCATCAATCGTCAGTGAGCCGCATGCCTTGCGTGTCTTGGATTTTCTTGGTGTTCACGGTGGTGGTCTGGAATATCTGTAGGAGCATGTGAACAACTATCTCAGACCGAAATAAAATTATCCAGACAAGCCCCGCAGCATCAGACTTGGTCCAATAGTCGCATGAATCGTTGTCGGAGAACCGCATGCTCTGCGTGTCTTGGATTTGCATGTTGTTCACGGTGGTGCTCTGGAATATTTGTAGGAGCATGCAAACGACTATAATAGACCATAATAAAATTATCCAGACGAGCCCCGAAGCATCGGACTTGGTCCAATCGTCGCATCAATCGTCGGTGAGCCGCATGCCTTGCGTGTCTTGGATTTTCTTGGTGTTCACGGCGGTGGTCTGGACTATTTCGAGGTGTATGCAACCAATTTACTTCAAAAAAAAAAAATATGCAAACAACTATAAACGACCGTAATAAAATTATCCAGACAAGCCCCAAAGCATCGGACCTGGTCCGATCGTTGCTTCGATTGTTGGCAAGCCGCATGCTCTGCGTGTCTTGGATGGATTTGCTTGGTGTTCACGGTGGTGGTCTGGAATATTTGTAGGAGCATGTGAACATCTATCTCAGACCGAAATAAAATTATCCAGACAAGCCCCGAAGCATCAGACTTGGTCCAATCGTCGCATGAATCGTTGTCGGCGAACCGCATGCTCTGCGTATGTTGGATTTGCTTATTGTTCACGGTGGTGTTCTGGAATATTTGTAGGAGCATGCAAACAACTATAATAGAACATAATAAAATTATCCAGACAAGCCCCGAAACATCGGACTTGGTCCAATCGTCGCATCAATCGTCGGTGAGCCGCATGCCTTGCGTGTCTTGGATTTTCTTGGTGTTCCAAAAAAAAAAAATTCTTGGTGTTCAGGGCGGTGGTCTGGACTATTTCGAGGTGTATGCAAACAACTATAAACGACCGTAATAAATTTATCCAGACAAGCCCCAAAGCATCGGACCTGGTCCGATCGTTGCTTTGATTGTTGGCAAGCCGCATGCCCTGCGTGTCTTGGATGGATTTGCATGTTGTTCACGGTGGTGCTCTGGAATATTTGTAGGAGCATGCAAACGACTATAATAGACCATAATAAAATTATCCAGACAAGCCCCGAAGCATCGGACTTGGTCCAATCGTCGCATCAATCGTCGGTGAGCCGCATGCCTTGCGTGTCTTGGATTTTCTTGGTGTTCACGGCGGTGGTCTGGACTATTTCGAGGTGTATGCGAACAACTATAAACGACCGTAATAAAATTATCCAGACAAGCCCCAAAGCATCGGACCTGGTCCGATCGTTACTTCGATCGTTGGCAAGCCGCATGCCCTGCGTGTCTTGGATGGATTTGCTTGGTGTTCACGGTGGTGGTCTGGAATATTTGTAGGAGCATGTGAACATCTATCTCAGACCGAAAAAAAATTATCAAGACAAGCCTCGAAGCATCAGACTTGGTCCAATAGTCGCATGAATCGTTGTCGGCGAACCGCATGCTCTGCGTATCTTGGATTTGCTTATTGTTCACGGTGGTGTTCTGGAATATTTGTAGGAGCATGCAAACAACTATAATACACCATAATAAAATTATCCAGACAAGCCCCGAAGCATCGGTCTTGGTCAAATCGTCGCATCAATCGTCAGTGAGCCGCATGCCTTGCATGTCTTGGATTTTCTTGGTGTTCACGGTGGTGGTCTGGAATATTTGTAGGAGCATGTGAACATCTATCTCAGACCGAAATAAAATTATCCAGACAAGCCCGGCAGCATCAGACTTGGTCCAATAGTCGCATGAATCGTTGTCGGCGAACCGCATGCTCTGCGTGTCTTGGATTTGCATGTTGTTCACGGTGGTGCTCTGGAATATTTGTAGGAGCATGCAAACGACTATAATAGACCATAAAAAAATTATCCAGACAAGCCCCGAAGCATCGGACTTGGTCCAATCGTCGCATCAATCGTCGGTGAGCCGCATGCCTTGCGTGTCTTGGATTTTCTTGGTGTTCCAAAAAAAAAAATTCTTGGTGTTCACGGCGGTGGTCTGGACTATTTCGAGGTTTATGCAAACAACTATAAAAGACCGTAATAAAATTATCCAGACAAGCCCCAAAGCATCGGACCTGGTCCGATCGTTGCTTCGATTGTTGGCAAGCCGCATGCCCTGCCTGTCTTGGATGGATTTGCTTGGTGTTCACGGTGGTGGTCTGGAATATTTGTAGGAGCATGTGAACATCTATCTCAGACCGAAATAAACTTATCCAGACAAGCCCCGCAGCATCAGACTTGGTCCAATAGTCGCATGAATCGTTGTCGGCGAACCGCATGCTGTGCATGTCTTGGATTTGCATGTTGTTCACGGTGGTGCTCTGGAATATTTGTAGGAGCATGCAAACAACTATAATAGACCATAATAAAATTATCCAGACAAGCCCCGAAGCATCGGACTTGGTCAAATCGTCGCATCAATCGTCAGTGAGCCGCATGCCTTGCGTGTCTTGGATTTTCTTGGTGTTCACGGCGGTGGTCTGGACTATTTCGAGGTGTATGCAAACAACTATAAACGACCGTAATAAAATTATCCAGACAAGCCCCAAAGCATCGGACCTGGTCCGATCGTTGCTTCGATTGTTGGCAAGCCGCATGCCCTGCCTGTCTTGGATGGATTTGCTTGGTGTTCACGGTGGTGGTCTGGAATATTTGCAGGAGCATGTGAACATCTATCTCAGACCGAAGTAAAATTATCCAGACAAGCCCCGATGCATCAGACTTGGTCCAATAGTCGCATCAATCGTTGTCGGCGAACCGCATGCTCTGCGTGTCTTGGATTTGCTTATTGTTCACGGTGGTGTTCTGGAATATTTGTAGGAGCATGCAAACGACTATAATAGACCATAATAAAATTATCCAGACAAGCCCCGAAGCATCGGACTTGGTCCAATCGTCGCATCAATCGTCGGTGAGCCGCATGCCTTGCGTGTCTTGGATTTTCTTGGTGTTCACGGCGGTGGTCTGGACTATTTCGAGGTGTATGCGAACAACTATAAACGACCGTAATAAAATTATCCAGACAAGCCCCAAAGCATCGGACCTGGTCCGATCGTTACTTCGATCGTTGGCAAGCCGCATGCCCTGCGTGTCTTGGATGGATTTGCTTGGTGTTCACGGTGGTGGTCTGGAATATTTGTAGGAGCATGTGAACATCTATCTCAGACCGAAATAAAATTATCAAGACAAGCCTCGAAGCATCAGACTTGGTCCAATAGTCGCATGAATCGTTGTCGGCGAACCGCATGCTCTGCGTATCTTGGATTTGCTTATTGTTCACGGTGGTGTTCTGGAATATTTGTAGGAGCATGCAAACAACTATAATAGACCATAATAAAATTATTCAGACAAGCCCCGAAGCATCGGACTTGGTCAAATCGTCGCATCAATCGTCAGTGAGCCGCATGCCTTGCGTGTCTTGGATTTTCTTGGTGTTCACGGTGGTGGTCTGGAATATTTCTATGAGCATGCGAACAACCATAAAAGACAGAAATAAAATTCTGCAGACGAGCCCCGCAGCATCGGACTTGGTCCAATCGTCGTATCAATCGATTTGTTTTAAAAAAAATATTGGTTACATGGGCTGGACCAAGCAACACGAATTTACTTTGAAAAAGATCCTCCCTCGCATGAATCATCACCGAGCCACATGCCCTGCGTGTCTTGGATTTGCTTGGTGTTTACGGTGGTGGTCTGGAATATTTCAAGGAGCATGCAAACAATCATAAACAACCAAAATAAAATCATCCAGACGAGCCCCGAAGCATCAGACTTGGTCCAATAGTCGAATGAGTCATCACTGAGCCACATGCCATGCGTGTCTTGGATTTACTTGGTGTTCACAGTGGTGGTCTGGATTATTTGTAGGAGCATGCAAACAATCATAAACAACTGAAATCAAATTATCCAGACAAGCCCCAAAGCATCGGACATGGTCCGATCGTTACTTCGATCGTTGGCAAGCCGCATGCCCTGCGTGTCTTGGATGGATTTGCTTGGTGTTCACGGTGGTGGTCTGGAATATTTGTAGGAGCATGTGAACATCTATCTCAGACCGAAATAAAATTATCCAGACAAGCCCCGCAGCATCAGACTTGGTCCAATAGTCGCATCAATCGTTGTCGGCGAACCGCATGCTCTGCGTGTCTTGGATTTGCATATTGTTCATGGTGGTGTTCTGGAATATCTGTAGGAGCATGCAAAAAACTAAAATAGACCGAAATAAAATTCTGCAGACGAGCCCCGAAGCATCAGACTTGGTCCAATAGTCGCATGAATCATCACGTCAAAAAAAAAATGAATCATCACTGAGCCACATGCCATGCGTGTCTTGAATTTACTTGGTGTTCACAGCGGTGGTCTGGACTATTTCGAGGAGTATGCAAACAACTATAAACGACCGAAATAAAATTATCCAGACAAGCCCCAAAGCATCAGACCTGGTCCGATCGTTGCTTCGATCGTTGGCAAGCCGCATGCCCTGCGTGTCTTGGATGGATTTGCTTGGTGTTCACGGTGGTGGTCTGGAATATTTGTAGGAGCATGTGAACATCTATCTCAGACCGAAATAAAATTATCCAGACAAGCCCCGCAGCATCAGACTTGGTCCAATAGTCGCATCAATCGTTGTCGGCGAACCGCATGCTCTGCGTGTCTTGGATTTGCTTATTGTTCACGGTGGTGTTCTGGAATATTTGTAGGAGCATGCAAACAACCATAATAGACCATAATAAAATTATCCAGACAAGCCCCAAAGCATCGGACTTGGTCCAATCGTCGCATCAATCGTCGGTGAGCCGCATGCCTTGCGTGTCTTGGATTTTCTTGGTGTTCACGGCGGTGGTCTGGACTATTTAGAGGAGTATGCAAACAACTATAAACGACCGTAATAAAATTATCCAGACAAGCCCCAAAGCATCGGACCTGGTCCGATCGTTGCTTCGATTGTTGGCAAGCCGCATGCCCTGCGTGTCTTGGATGGATTTGCTTGGTGTTCACGGTGGTGGTCTGGAGTTGCCACCGCCATGCGCAACCGTCGCTGCTCTGCCTGGCGCAGCAACCGCTGCCTCTGCTGTATGACAGCAGCGGCAGCAACTGCATGCGTCTTCAGCTGTTCAAAACCTGCTGCTGGGCTTTGCCTTGGTAGCTGTTGCCCCTGCTGCTCTACAGCTGCTTTCAGGCTCTGTCTCAGCTCTGTGACAAAAGGCTCCTGCCCTAGAGCTGAGTTTGGAAAGCACCACCTGCGCTGCCCAAGGTGCGGCATGCCAGGCGGTTGCAGTTTCGCCACCACAGGACGATGATCTGCAGGGTAACGCCTATGCTGCATGGCTTTCTGCAACCATCCTGCCTCCACCAGGTCCTCTGACAAGAGCACATAGTCAATCCTGCCAGCAGATGTGGCCGCATGAGCCGCGGCATGCCCTCCACTTGTCTGCCTGCTGCCCTGGCTGCTGTTGTTGGCTGCACTGGGGTTGAAGCTGTAATTGGTGGGTTGCCTGGCATGAGGGTTGTGATGGCGCCAAGCGTCCACCAGGCAGGAGCGTGTGTTAACTCGCTGCAACTGCACAGCCCCAACCATGCGGCATGACTGCCTTGGCCGTGTTCCAACAACTGGCTGCACATCCGCTTCCTGCACGCAGCAGTTGAAGTCCCCACCCACAATCAGGCTGGACCCCAGTGCACCTGCTTCCAAGGCCTCTTGGTAAGGCCCCTCAAACCAGGCTGGACGCGCCGTATGGTCATCCGGTGCGTACACAGCCACTGCTGCCAGCTGCTGGCCCCACGGTGTGGTCCAGGCCACTCTCAGCAACCTGCCTTCCCCATCTCTATACTCAACCACTGGCTCTGTGTCCTGCTTAACTATGTTTTGTGATAGCAGCACTGCAACTCCAGCCGTGACACGCCCGCCATCTGCGCGGGGCTTGCTGTGAGCATAGCAAAACCCCTGCCACGGCCTGCCTTGCCCTGCCCCTTGCTGCGCCCACTGCTGCATCTGCTGATCTGATGAGCTGTGAGTCTCAGCAAGCAGCACAACATCATATGCCTGCTGCTGCATCCAAGCAAAGAAAGGCCTTCGCTTTTCAGCAGCAGCTAGTCCATTGACATTGTCAGCTGCAACACTGAAGGGCCGTAGGCCATGAGCTCCATCTTGCGGCATTACGTTACATGCCCACCGCGTGGGCGAGGTCTTTGTGCCGGCGTGCTGGGCTGTGTTGCTGCTGGTGCTGCTCGTGCTGCTGGGATCTTGCTATGTTGTTGCTGTTTAATGGCTAGCGCTGCAAACCGGTTGACATCTGGACTGTAAATAGGATCTGGCTCCTTGCGCTGCCGACCAGAGCGGCGCAATGTTAGTGTCGCAGGTGCTGCTGCTGTTGTTGCTGCTGCTGTTACTTCTCCTGCTGCCATGCAAGCCATCCCCACTGTGCTGTTCTGCTGCACGCCCTGACCGTCAACAGCCCCTCCAGCACTGCAAGTGGCTGTTGCCTGCCCCTCGTCATCATCATCATCATCATCATCATCATAAGAGGCTGCGGCCGCATCAGGGAAATATTGTTGCAACCATCTCTCCTCCTCTGCCTCCGTCACTGCTGCTGCCCCCTGCTGCTGAAAGAATGCTCGCAGCATGGCTTCCCGCTGTCTATTATCAAAGCTTGAACCCACCAGGTCCTCTGCCCGCAAGCAAAGGTGTTCTGCCATCTCCCCGCCCCTCCAGTGCTCATAGGCAGCCATAGCTGCTGCTGTGCCAACCTGCCCTGGATGCTGCCTCTGAGCCCAAGGGTCACGCGGCAGTGTTGCAGCTCTGCCAGCTTGCTGTGCTTCTCCTGGAAATGCCACTGCAATGCTGGCAGCAACATCATTCAGCAGCCCATGCGGCTGCTGCCGCTGTTGCAGGTGTGGCAGCGGCTGTCGTAGCTGCTGTTGCTGCAGCTGCGGTGGCGCTGTTGTTGGAGAAGGCAGAGGTGCCTCCTCCATAACTGCATCATCCCTGTGCGGCGGTTGCTGCTGCTGCTGCTGCGTTTGCTGTTGCTGCTGTTGTTGCTGCTGCTGTGCCTGCAAGATGAGCTCTTGCTCTAGCTCACGGCCACGCCGCCTGCATTGCTGCTGCTCCAGCTGCTCTTGCTGCCATCTCTGAGGCTGCCATGCTGTGCGCCCATCCACAAAGATGGTGGCGGGCAGGCTTGGTCTGTCAGCAACCTCAAAGGAATCTGGCAGTCTGCTTAGGATGAGGTCACTGTCTGGTGCTGCCACAAACGCCACAATGCTGTCAGCACATGGGATGCGCATGGCGGCATCTCCTGACAGCCTGCTATAGCCCAGCTGCTCATGGACAACAACAATGTTGTCATACCCAGCAGCTGCTAGCAGTACCCTTGTAAATCCGCACCGCGCATACTGCAGTGGCGGGTTCGCAATGACAATGCGAACTGTGTCATCCGGCTGTGTTGCTGTCACCCAACTGACAGGCACTCTGCTGGCCCCCACCCGCACTGCGTTGTTGTGCACACAGTGCCGTGCCTCAACATCTGCAGCGTCTGTGCCATGCAGGAGCAGGTCCACGTACCCATTCCTGCTGCGCGCCTCTATCGCACTACAATTGCGGTGTGCTGAAACACACTGCATCAAGCGTCTGCAGTCAGGCCCATCCTGCTGCTGGCCTTGCTGGAATAAAGCTGTTGCAAGGTGCTGGTACTGCCGCCCGCAGTCCCTTTCCTTGCAAAGCGGATGCGCCTTGCCAAGGTGCAAGCGAATGCTGCCACGACAGCTTTTTACTGCTGGGGGGTCTGCTGTCAGCACATCAGATGCTTGCAACTTGGAAGCCATCATCAGGCGGAATGGTGGGTAGCGCCACCTGCCCCCAGGGGCAGGTGGTGGAGCATGGCATAGCCGCTGCTGCTGCAGGTGCTGCTGCAACATCATCTTCTGCTGTCCTAATTGCTGCACCAGCTCGCAATAATGCACCCTAACTCTACACTGCCTCGAAACACTAATTATGACTAATTATGACTTCAAGATAGTAAATTCGTTGTTGCTTGGTCCCGCCCATGTAACCAATTTACGTCAAAAAAAAAGATAGTATTCTGTGGCACTGCTATCGGCACGGAGCGTGAGTTGGGTTGCACCGAGACCCCCGAGTACTGCTTGGCTGTCGCGAGAACCGTGTGAAGCTATGCTTGCCCCTAAGTACGCAAAATTGAACGCAGTAGACAAAGTAGACGAGCCCTGCAGACGAGCCCCGAAGCATCAGACTTGGTCCAATCGTCGCATCAATCGATTTTTTTTTTTGGAAATATATTGGTTACATGGGCTGGACCAAGCAACAACAAATTTATTTCTGAAAAAGATCCTGAGAGAGGATGGGGCAACCTGTTCTGACATCCACCCCACAGCTCTCTTTGTTTAAGAGATGCTGTCACAGGGTAACTAATTTACTTCAGAAATAAAAATCCGATCGAGCCCCATCCTCTCTAAAGGTCTTTTTGAGAGTAAATTCGTTATTGCTTGGTCCAGCCCATGTAACCAATTTACTTCAAAAAAAACGATCGTGCCATCAATTGTTGGCGAGACGCATTCCGTGTGTGATTTGGATTTGCTTGATGTTCACGGTGGTGGTCTGAACTTTTTCTAGGAGCATGCAAACAATCATAAACAACCAAAATAAAACTCTCCAGACGAGCCCCGAAGCATCAGACTTGGTCCAATAGTCGCATGAATCATCACTGAGCCACATGCCATGCGTGTCTTGGATTTGCTTGGTGTTCACGGTGGTGGTCTGGATTATTTGTAGGAGCATGCAAACAATATTAAACAACTTAAATAAAATTATCCAGACAAGCCCCGAAGCATAAGAATTGGTCCAATAGTCGCATCAATCGTTGTTGGCGAACCGCATGCCCTGCGTGTCTTGGATTTGCATATTGTTCATGGTGGTGTTCTGGAATATTTGTAGGAGCATGCAAAAAACTATAATAGACCGAAATAAAATTCTACAGACTAGCCCCGAAGCATCAGACATGGTCCAATAGTCGCATGAATTATCACTGAGCCACATGCCATGCGTGTCTTGGATTTACTTGGTGTTCACGGCGGTGGTCTGGACTATTTCGAGGAGTATGCAAACAACTATAAATGACCGTAACAAAAATATCCAGACAAACCCTGAAGCATCGAACCTGGTCCGATCGTTGCTTGGATCCTTGGCGAGCCGCATGCCCTGCGTGTCTTGGATTTTCTTGGTGTTCACGGTGGTTGGTCTGGAATATTTCTATGAGCATGCAAAAAACCATAAAAGCCTGAAATAAAATTCTGCAGACAAGCCCCGCAGCATCGGACTTGGTCCAATCGTCGCATCAATCGATATTTTTTTTTTGAAATATATTGGTTACATGGGCTGGACCAAGCAACACGAATTTACTTTGAAAAAGATCCTTCCTCGCATGAATCATCACCGAGCCACATGCCCTGCGTGTCTTGGATTTGCTTGGTGTTTACGGTGGTGGTCTGGAATATTTCTAGAAGCATGCAAACAATCGTTAACAACCAAAATAAAATCATCCAGACGAGCCCCGAAGCATCAGACTTGGTCCAATAGTCGCATGTACAGAAGCTAACGGAGTATGAAGTGCAGCAACACCAGCGGCAGGCGGCAGCATCTGATGCACTCTGGGAGGTATATGGGGATGGGAATCCAAGCTTCTGTGGTTATAGGCTGGGTAAAGAGATTCCGGAACAACAATACATCAGCGAAGTGGCAGTTGCAGATGGCATTACCGTATCCACACGCGCCAGGGAGGGGGTTACAGCAGCAGGAGACTTGCTGGCGGACTTTTATGACCCAGCAACTGGTGGCCTCTTCTCGTGCCACCCTACAGATGCACAGCAGCAGCAAGAGCTGCTTACTGGGGTGGATAAGCAGCTAACACCTGAGCAGCAGCAGCAGTGCCTGGGCCCTAACGGCGACGGCACCATCACTCTGGATGAGGCCAAGGCAGCGTTGGACAGCTTTTTTTTTTTTTGAAGTAAATTGGTTACATGGGCTGGACCAAGCAACAACGAATTTACTCCGTAAAAGATCCTTAGAGAGGATGGGGCAACCTGTTCTGACACCCACCCCACAGCTCTCTTCTCGAGATGCTGTCACAGGGCCATATAGATAGCTCCGTGAGGAGCAGCCGTAAAGGCATCCAGGACCTGACCGTGTGCCCAATATCCACTATAACAACAGCCGTCCAAGGATCAGCTGTAGCGCGTAACAGGCCATGAGATGCCTTGGAAGGCTATGCTCATAGCCTGGCTATGTGCAACACCAGTCATGCACGCCTATTGATAACGCAGCAACTATCACACACAAACACACAGACACAAAAGAGCAATAGTTGGCATTTGAAGAATGCCAGTGTTCAGCCCCCGGCCACCAACACATACATGACGAGACATGCATGTGATGTTTGGGGATGTCGGTGTTTACCCCCATTAGGAGAATGCCTATATTCAGCCACCAACCATTAACACATACATGACAAGAGATGCATGTGATGCTATATCCCAATATGCAGATGGGTGCTTTACACACCCCTGCCATTGTCATAGATGGAAGTACAAAAATCATCTCAGATTACTATATAATATCCATGTACATACAAGCACCAACACATACTACAACGTTCTATGTCCCAGCCAGAGAATGCCAGAGAATGTTGACTGGGGCAACATGTATGTACCACTAACATCCTTACAACAAGCATAATCCGTACAATAATCCATACAATGACACCCATCAACACAACATGCGTTGGACAGCTTGCCTAGAGGGAAGGTGCCAGGCAGCGATGGGCTCACATACGAGTTCTACAGCACATTCTGGGAGCAGTTGGGGCCAGCTTTTGTGGCAGCATGCAATTTTCTGTTCAGTCAGGACGCGGCACTGCTGTCACCGCAGCAGCGCCTGGGGCTCATCACCTTGCTGTTCAAGGGTGGGGGCAAGCCAAGGGAGCAGGCTGCCAGTTACCGCCCCATCACGCTACTGAACTGTGATGTGAAACTCCTGGCAAAGGTGGTGGTGCAGAGGGTGGGGCCTGTCTTGGGCAGCGTAGTGGACAGCACACAGACAGCATTTGTGCCTGGCAGGGACATTGCTGACAATGTGCTGCTGCACTTGGAGGAGATTGACTTCTTAAGAGCAGCACAACAGCCTGGCTGCATACTGTTCCTGGATTTTGAGAAGGCATATGACCGTCTTGACAGGGGCTGGTTACAACAGTGCATGGCAGCCATGCAGTTCCCACCTAGCCTACTTAGGTGGGTGCAGCTGCTGCTTGCAGGCACACAGGGCCGCATTGTGTTCAACGGCGGCCATCTTAGCCGGGTGTTTGACATACCTTCTGGATGTGCACAGGGCAGCCCGCTCAGCCCGTTGTTGTATGTCATTGCAGCGCAGCCATTGGCAGCCAGATGCGGCGCGCTGCAGGCATCTGGCGAGGTGGACAGCATTAGGAGGCCAGATGGGGCAGCATCACCCTGCTGCATGCAGCATGCAGATGACACTACTCTGCATGCAGCAAGCCGGCAGGGCGCCAGCGTGCTGCTGCACAGAGCAGTGCAGCCGTTTTGTGCGGCAAGTGGGGCGAAGGTGAACGTCAGTAAGTGTCAGGGCATGGAGGTGGGCACACAGCAGCCGTTTGTAGGTGTGGACGCAACCACCAGCATTCCTTTTTTGGATACAGCACAACACCCAATCAGGCACTTGGGCGTTCTGCTGTCAACAGCAGGGGCTGAGCCACATGCGGAAGCGTTGTTCACGCAGCGGCTGCAGACGATCACGTGGCGAGTGCGGCAGTGGGCACGGCAGGAGCTAACGTACTTAGGGCGCTGCGCGGTGGCACGGCAGGTGATGGCTTCCTGTCTTACATACCATGCGCAGTTTGTGCCTATACCAGCAGAGCTCATGGCCAGGATCCACCGCCGCATCACCGCATTTGTGACAGGGCAGGGCTGCGTGCAGGAGGCTGATATTCGGCAGTGGAATGACAGCCCTCCTGCTGTAGTAGCCAGCTTATCTGTTAGCATGGGGGTGCTGGACAGGTGGATGCCAGAGCGCATGCAGCGGCAATGCAGGCACGCACAGCAGCAGCGCTACTGCAACCCAGGCAAGCTGCATGGAAGTTCTTCATGAGGGCCAACCTGCAGCGCGCCTTGCCTGGCTTGGGGGAGGCAGTATTAGTGCAGCAGTCCAAGGTGCCGCTGCAGACAGCAGTGAGGCAGGGCAGGATACAGCAGCGGCACGCAGCATATGTGGAGGCCTTTCAGAGAGTTGGCATCCACAGGCATACAGCACACGAGGCCATGAGTAGCCAGCAAATTCAGCTGGAATTGCTGGTGGGAAACCACAGCGTAGGCAGCAGCACTGATGGTGCAATGTTGTCAGCAGTCGGCAGCTTGCCCGCGCACCTAACTCAAGGCACAGGCACCACATTGGGTCAGGTGCAGCAGCAGTTGACAGGACAACCAGCACGCGATGGCATTGTCTTGCCACAGGCATGGTGGCACACTTTGCGGCAGGGCACAGCAGCGGCATGGCAGACTGACACACAGCAGCAGTGGGTCCAACAAGCTGTGGCCGGCGATGTGAAGACCTACAGGGTCCAGCAGGATGGCAGCCTAGCGGCAACCACAGCAACCACAATGGACACAGGGGACATGCAGTGGGTTCCTTGTTGTGTTGTAGATGTGTCTGCAGTGCAGCATCCCGCCTTCATGCTTCGACAGCAACAGCAACAGCAGCAGCAGGGACACCACCAGAGGCAACAGCAGGAGCATCAGCAGCCGCGGCCGCAAGAGCAGGAGCAGCAAAAGGAGCCAGCATTATTCTTGGTGGGCGCCTGGTCTGTGATCAAGGTTGATCCTAGTGTGTGGGGGCGGGGGTTTGCTGTTGGGGTGTTGCAGTTCAGGCCGAAAATGGCAACACCACGGTTGCTGCAACACCATTGTAGTCTGCACTGCAAGGAGGGGTGGGTACCAGGAATAGGCATGCGCCCGAGGTTGTGGCGCAACTGCTTAGGTGAGGAGGCGCCACAGGCGGGCTTGCAAGAGATGGAGACATCCCTCAAGCGTTCGTTTCAACAGATGCAGCAAAGCAGTGCAACTGATGGCAGCAACACACCCAGCAACAGCCAGCGGTTCAGCGATGCTGCCCTCATGGCAGCATACCATGCACCGTGGATGGACCCTCCACGAGATAGACAGCTGCCAAGGCAGCGCGCAGCAGCAGCAGCAGCAGTGGTTACTGCACATCGGCAGCAGCAACTTCAGCAACAACAACAGATCAGCAGCCCGGTGTGCAATGACTTGCAGGATCCCATCAACCAACACATGGGTGTGGCAGACGCAAGCCAATACAACTGGGTGGCTGCATATAGACGGGCTGGTCACAAGCAGCTGCCGAGGCAGCTGCGGGAGTTTGGCTGGCGGCTGCTACATGCAGGAGTAAAGGTGGGAGCTCGGCGCATGGTGTCAGCAGGCGGGCAGGCGCAGGATCCGGCTCAATTCGCATGCCTTGCACCGCAGTGCCAGCAGCCGCCGCAGCTTGAGACCTTCACTCACTTGTTTGTGGAGTGTCCTGTGGCTGCCACAGTGTGGCAGTGGTTTGCACAGCTGTGGCAGCAAGTGCAGCCAGGGGCGGTGGTCCCTATCAACAGCCGTGTGCTGTTGTTAGATGATGCCAGTATCTGGGCACCACTTGCAGACAAGCAGCTGCTTTGGACGCACTTGCGCTTGCTGTTGCTGGAATCCATATGGGCTGTACGCAACAGCTGCCATCGACAGGTCAGCAGCAGTGCTGCAGGTGATGGGGCAGCACTAGCACTCATGCCGCAGGCAGCAGCAGCAGTGCAGCAATAGCACCTGTGCTCGGCAATAGCGGCATGGAGGGGCAGAGGCATGCCATGAATGCGCCTGGCAGTTCATCGTTCACTGCCAAGGCGGTGGCATGCCGCTTCCGAGCGGAGCTGCAGCAGCAGATACTCAGGGAGTGGGATAGGGTTGAGGTTGATGTTAGGGTGGGATCCGGGATCCCATTGTCATGGCTGGGTGGTCGTTTCCCTGTGATTTGCTCAGAGGAGTTTCAGCGCAAGTGGGCGGGTTTGTACAGAGTGTCACGGGATGGGGCAGATTGGCATATAGGGCTGAATATCACCATGGCAGGGCTGTGAGTGTGGGATGTGGTGTGTTGAATGACATGGCATAATAGGATGATGCAACGGCTGTGTAGATGAGGTGGCTTTCTGCCGCCGCATGTTGTGTTGATGGGTGTCATTGTATGGATTATTGTACGGATTATGCTTGTTGTAAGGATGTTAGTGGTACATACATGTTGCCCCAGTCAACATTCTCTGGCATTCTCTGGCTGGGACATAGAACGTTGTAGTATGTGAGAGAGAGAGTAGTTACATGTGGGTCCAGTCACCATCTCAGATGGTATGAGCCACCCCAAAATGAGCACAATGTCAACGCATGCATGTGTTGGTGCTTGTATGTACATGGATATTATATAGTATTCTGAGATGATTTTTGTACTTCCATCTATGACACTGGCAGGGGTGTGTAAAGCACCCATCTGCATATTGGGATATAGCATCACATGCATCTCTTGTCATGTATGTGTTAATGGTTGGTGGCTGAATATAGGCATTCTCCTAATGGGGGTGAACACCGACATCCCCAAACATCACATGCATGTCTCGTCATGTATGTGTTGGTGGCCCGGGGTTGAACACTGGCATTCTTCAAATGCCAACTATTGCTCTTTTGTGTCTGTGTGTTTGTGTGTGATAGTTGCTGCGTTATCAATAGGCGTGCATGACTGGTGTTGCACATAGCCAGGCTATGAGCATAGCCTTCCAAGGCATCTCATGGCCTGTTACGCGCTACAGCTGATCCTTGGACGGCTGTTGTTGTAGTGGATATTGGGCACACGGTCAGGTCCTGGATGCCTTTATGGCTGCTCCTCACGGAGCTATCTATATGGCCCTGTGACAGCATCTCGAGAAGAGAGCTGTGGGGTGGGTGTCAGAACAGGTTGCCCCATCCTCTCTAAGGATCTTTTACGGAGTAAATTCGTTGTTGCTTGGTCCAGCCCATGTAACCAATTTACTTCAAAAAAAAAGAGAGCGGCTGCTGCTACCGCTCTGGTTGCTGCAACCAGAGGGATATAGTATATCCCTTCACCGGCTTGCTTGGAGATGTGGTCATTTCGCTGCCCAAGCGCACCATACGCCTCACATGCTCAAAATTTCGATGAATGATCAAGGCTTGCAGGATCTATCGGCACATGCAGGATGTGTGCGCAAAGCAAACAAGTGCAGAAGTGCGCCATCCACCCGCATCATGTGGGTGCACAGTGCAACCAACAGGTCCGTGGGCTGACCATCACCTGTCCTTGCACTCACAGTCACCTACAACAAAAGTAAATAGCAACAAGCAACATATACATGCGTGATGTTGCATGCACATTGCAAACAATTGCATGTTAGCAGCCACTTCATCCAATTCAAGAACGCTTGTCACAGCTTGGCAAAGCTTTTGCGTCAAAAGCTCAAATGGTTTGACAGCTGCGGCAGCAACTAGCAGGCAATGCTAGCGGCCCGCTGTGACAGCATTATGTTGATCACACAACACCTGAAGTCCAGAATCCATCTAAATACTTTCTTTCACACCCAGTGTGGGGTCGTGCTGGGGTCGTGCTGCTTACGTGCGCAGCATTGCAGGGGCCCGGTCACAGTGGGTGCAGTGACTGCGCTGCTGGTTACTGTTACGCAGTGACTGCGCTGCTGGTTGCGCAAATAACAAGGTTTAGCACCAGCACCAAGGTTCAGAGCCTCTGTGTAGTACACGGTTGAGGCGCATCGGTATCATTGCTGCAACATTTGGAGTCCAGGAGCCACCTACATTCCGTACGATTGCATCAGCCTTCTGCGTAGATGAGTCACCTGCTGCATTGCAAGGCAATAAAGCAACAAGACTGCTGTACAACTTTGTACAGATACTATTAGGGCAGTGAATATGGAGTTATATGCCCTATCTGCAATATTCGTGCGCGGACACCTGAAGCAAGCCTGGAAGATCTTCCTCTAGAGCGGCGGCCGCCGCCTGGGGCCCTGGTTTGAGGGCTGGTGCCCAGATGAGGCCTGGTCCTGCGGGCAATCTCGCCAAGATACGGTATCATCATCATCATCATCATCATCATCATCATCATCATCATCATCATCATCATCATCATCATCATCATCATCATCATCATCATCATCATCACCATCATCATCATCATCATGCATCATCATCATCATCATCATCATCATCATCATCATCATCATCATCATCATCATCATCATCATCATCATCATCATCATCATCATCATCATCATCATCATCATCATCATCAAATTACCGGATCAAGGATAGCATCAACGCCATCGGCCCCGCGCCCCCCCTGGGCGGAAGAAAGAGGGAGCACCGCTCCATTATGTTTGCAACTATTACGCACATCACAAGCTTTCACAAGATACGCAGCAATGCTCCTAGACACCAGTCGGCAAACCCCCTTGCTACCCCAAACATCATCAGAAACAAAACGCAACAACTTGGTCGATGCATCAGTCAATGACAATACATTGCGCAATTTTCCAGCGCCACCAGCAACTGTCTGTTGCAAAACAGACCGAATCTCATCCAACATAGTATCTCTTTGAGCAGAAGTGGCAGGACAATCAAACATCAGATGTGACAAAGACTCAACATTCTGACCACAAGCAGGACATGCTGTATTAGAATCTGCTCTGCTACCCCCATAATGACTGGTACGCTCGTGCACACAAAGACATCCCATGCGAACACGCATCAGCAACTCAACGCCACGTGTTGGCGCACCGACACACAAAAATGGCCTGGGCCGTTTGAAGCGCATGGCGTCAGCATGCGTAGGGTGAACATGCATGACGTAACGGCTCAAAGTAGAGCTCTACTCGAGTGTTGCAGTGATTCACAAGCAATTCTCCAAGATACGGTATGTTGGAGATGTCACCCATGTGGCCAACAAAGATGATCTTTCAAGAAGCTCTAGAGCAGAGCTCTATCTAGATATGTACGATAGGTGTTTATCTGCTTCACTTGCGTGCATGTGCCTTCCAGTACTGCTACATTCTTGACTGTTGTGACAAGGCAGCCTGCCTGCCATGATGCCTGCCTGACTGCCATGATGATGCCGGGTGGATCTAGTACTCTTTTTTTGGTTGGTTACAAGGGTGGGGGCAAATCTTCTGGCTGGCCATACACAGCAATCAGGCGAACCTAACTGTCGGAGGCCTACGGCACCGCCGCCACCAGTAAGACACGCCAAGCCATCTAGTACTCTTTGTCTAACACTTTGAAAGGGGAACCTCATCTGAACCCAAATGATTTCTCTTACCTGATGCAGTTTGCCTAGTCTGCCTTACCAAGCTGCTGCAGCCTGCAACGGCCAGGCCCTCAGTCTTTTTGCTGTGATCCAGGCATATGCATATGCCAGGCATATGCCTGCACTGGCGCAGATTGGGTGCATGTTGCAGGGAGCCAACAGAGGAACCCATTGCAACGGTTGAAAAATACGGCCAACCGGTTGCAAAGCAACAACTGCAAGACATCCTTCAGTCCAGGGGCCAGCAGGAGCACAGACACACAGCTCCACCTACGGAACAGCAGCCGCCCAGCCGCCCAGCGCACACCCCAGCAGCTCTACCACAGGATAGACTGTATGACATCACTGTAGGTCAGCAGTGCAGGAGACAGCTAGTAATACATCCTAGCCCGATCAACCCGCACACAGATATTGCACCTACCAAGTCTGGCAAATTTGAGATGGTGATCAGGCCAGTGCTCATGCACAGAAAGGGCATGGAGCCCCACACGGTCTCGATGGCATGCCTGTACCAACCAGATGGCCACTGCAAGTACACGCTGCCAGAGGACACAGCGGCAGCACTGTACCAACGGTTCCTGTACATGCAGGAGCACCATAGTGAGGTTATGAAAAAACTGAAAGCGGGGACATTTGCAGAGGAGGTACACAAACTGCTAATGCGCTACTCCGAAGGAACAAAAGTTGAGGGCAAGGTAGACTACACAGTGCAGCACGCCCATCAACGTGCTGCCCCTCAGGCCCTCCATCTGCTGCTGCAGAAATGCATAGGCTCTACCAAAGAACGTTTTGCATCCCCACTAAACGTAAGCCCACGCACGGCACAGTACTGGTCACTGCACAGGCAGGATCAAGTGTTTGGGGCAAACTGGGATGTATATAAGACCAAATGGAGCGGACCGTCAGTTGAAATGCCTGAATTTTCACAGCAGCAGGCTGAGCAGGCAGTGGTGTGGGCCATCAACTCCGCCATGCAAACCCAAGAACCCACCTTGACGGTACTCCTGCTCCCGAGCTACTCCAGTGACGGTAGATCCACGGCATACATGCGCTGGCTGGAAACGTACCCGGGACACTGCAAAACACTGATGACTGTTCCCAGTAGTCGCTTCAAGCTTGTAAAGCCGCCCAACGCGCCAGACTCCACCTCGGATAAGCTAAAGTGGAACACTCATATCATAGCGATAGGTAATGCAGCAGGATACAACGAGCATCTGCCGTACTGGAAAACTTCAGCGGAAGGGATCTGGAGAGTGCAATTCCGGGACGCAATGAACGCGCTACTGACAAACTCACACGACAACTATAATACTCTCCCAATGCAGCTACATGAGCACAGAGCGGACTGGTGGAACGCACCACCAGCCATGAAGAACGATCCAACACAGCCACCCAGCGACAATAAATTCGTTATGAAAGCGTCAACTAAGTTCTCCAAGAGGCCCCTAGATACAAATCGGATAGCTAGATCGGAGGACTTGCCCTCCCTCGTGACGCAAAACCCTGCAGCAGTGGGAGCATTACCCAGAGCAGTCAGGACAGCCAGGATAGTCCTCAAGCGGGCATACCCCGAAGTTCCAGCTTTGAAATACGACTGGAGAGATTTTATCTACACGGATGGAAGCGTCCTCCCAGAGGACAGCCGGATTGAGCCAGGCATAGGAGCAGCAGTGTACATCCCTGCAAGCCCAGAGACAGGGCGGTCAGCTCGAACTATAGCAGTGGACTGCAAGTACGACAACGACCCCCAAAATCCGGCGTGTGTCAACACAATCAACAGAGCGGAACTGGCAGCAATTAAAGTGGCAGTGGAGGAAGCTGTAAGTACCAGCAGCACCGCCATAGAAGTACACATTGCTACAGATAGTCTGGCATCCATGTACCAAATACAAAAAGCCGTTGCCAGACCGCAGGACATGACTGAACACAGACACCTCCTGCTGATTCAACAAATTGTACAGCAAATCAAAGACTCAACATGCATTGTTCACCTATGGAAGGTCAAAAGCCACATAGGTATCGTGGGTAACGAAGTGGCGGACCAAACAGCAGTTGCAGTGTCTAAAGGCGAGGCGAAAAGTATAGAAGCAGAATACAAGGCACTACCCGACGCCAGCAACAACAGGGGAGACATGTACTGGCTGTACACAACATCTGAGATCCAAAAGGAGGCAGCAGGTGGTGCACCCCCAACACGACCGCCACCTAAAGAAGACAAACAAAACCACCAAAGTGCATCCACTTCTATTCCAGAGCCAAACATGGCAGAATCATTGAAACACCGCATTCACAACCTGCGCAAGCTAGGCAGGTCCAATCAGGAATCTGTATACTTTAACAGCTGGCAATCACTAGCAGAAGACATAAGCCACAAGTACAGCCATGCATTCATGACCAACACCGTCACCAAAGGGTACCAACGCAAACTTGCCATTCAGTACAGATACGGGCTGCTGCCCACTTACAAACTACTAAAGAGGTATAAAAAGGCCGAACACAGCACATGCCCCCTGTGTGGACAGGAGGACGGTGGACAACATGCAGTCAGTGCGTGTAGCAAGCTGTCGGGAAGCGTCACAAAGCGGCACAACAATGCTGGAACGGCAATTGTCGAGGCCATATACGCCGGAAGCAAGGGTGGTGAACTGCTAACAGCAGATGTTGGTCTGAACAAAAGAAGGCAAGAAGAGGGACTGCCCTCCCTAAAGATACAGAAAAAGATACCCATAGAAATACTGCCACCATCCATGCCGCTAGCACTAAAACAACAATTAAAGGACTTAAGCATCCCGGATGCCCTACTATATCACCACGACGCCGACACCAACACCAGAAGGTACACTATTGTGGAAATCAAATACTGTAGAGACACAAAACCTGAAGACCAGGAAGCTAGGGCTACTGAACAGCACAAAGCACTTGAGCAGGCCATAAAGAAATATGACCCTGCCGCCACGGTCAAATACTGCACCCTCATGTTAGGGGTTTCAGGAACCATCTACAACTCGTTTGTACAACAAATGCAAGACCACCTGGGAGTAGCTGGATCCCAACTAGACGGATTAGCTAGAAAACTACACATGATTGCAATTGAGGGGCTGAGCAACGTCTGGAAGCAAAGGCGGGCCCTGATAAACAACAAACTGGGAATCAAGCCCAGCATGCAGGCTGGCCGCAAACGGGGGAAGGAAGGCGCCCCCCAACACCGCAAAACAAAAAAACACAAGAGCTAAACCGCCGCCGGAGGCACCCCTACTGAGCTTTAGAGCCTGGAGGGGATGGTAGGGGGTGTGAAGACCATACGTCACGCACACCCCCTCCCTCAACGTACGCGGATGTTAAGTGTAACACATCTCGCGTAGACACTCACTCACTCACTCATGTTGCAGGCAGCATCGCACATGCCGCCGCTTCGCGATGGCAGGCCTGTGCCGCACAAGCTCTGATGGCTAAGCATTGCTCCTGCTGGCTCTGCAAGGCCTCAACATGGTGGGCGATCATCTGCGATGACTCCTGCGTGGAGCCGGTTGTCCGACAGCGAGTCGCTGAGACGTGGGCGACACTTGGTCGCAGGAAACGCAGTTATGTTTCAATTACTTCGTCAAGATGTCTGTATTGCCACTCGTTACTTCATCAAGATGTCTCAGTCTGGATTGTCACTCGAGACCAGCGTTGGGGCCTGCTTGCAATTGCAAGTGTGCAATTGCAATTGCAGCCCAGGCAAGCTTGCCGGTCACCTGGTGCAGATGCCAGCGCCTGGCAGTGCATGTGCAGGGCGGGCCATGCAATGGAACAGTGACATAGAACACTGAGGAACATGACAGGGCTGTTGTGGGTGCAAGTAGGGCTTGAAATCAGTACTTCATGAAGTGCTTGAAGTGCTTGAAGCCGGCCACTAGCATTCACATGTGCTGCAGCAGCACTCTAGCAGTAAAGCCAGGAGAGCATACATGCCTCTATGACTCCGATAGCAGTGCCAGCGACCCGCTGCATGCGGCATGGCACATTGCTGCATGCCTTGCTGCTTGGGTGCTGCTATTACTTTTATATTGCTATGGCACGGCATGCAAGCAGTAAAGGCTGCGCACGCATGCAAGGCTGCTCAAACAAGCAAGGCTGATTGAATCGTGCACTGCTGTTGTGAAGTTGAACACGTACAAAGCACCAAATCCAGAGTAGCCGCTTCGAGGGCACCAGCCCGTCCGCGTCCAGGAAGCTAAAGGCAAGAGGGCTGCCGAGACTTACTCAGTAAGTCAGCAGTGCTGATGAAACTGGGTGTACTGTAGCTTGCAAGCGACCCAGTCTGAAAAGGCTTCTGAGGCGCCGACCCATCAGCCGTCCATAAACCATGGTGATTTGCGAATTGCAAAGCACGCACAAGTGCATCATGCATGCTAGGCTCTGCTGCGATCCCAGATTAATCACCGGGTTCTCATACCAGGATCCAAAGAAGCCGCTTCCTGAGCAGCCAGTGTCCCCATGCAAGAGGCTAAGCAACGTGCCATTTGGGCCCAAGACACAGGCTGGCAGCCCCAGTTCTAAGAGCCTCGGTTCAGGGTCTGCGCATTCACCTGAGGCAGGCTCTGCTAGCATATTTCGTGGACAGCCTTTCCAGTGGCAGATCATCTGCCATGTCGGACATGCTGCTTTGCGCCGCCAAACCTTTGATATGCACTCACTTGCTTCCATTGTTGGCGAGAAGTGGATCACGAGCAATGGCAGCATGACTTGCCAGTCCGCGCCCATCATGCTTGAGGGATGGCAAAATGCACACATGCGCAGCTGCGCATGCCTTACACCACCTTCACCATCAGCACCACACTCTCTTTGTATTCTTAGAGGCGTTAGTTCTTAAGAGGATAAGGATACGCCCTTCAATCACTTCAAGGCTTCTCACGTTTTACTGTGGGTTTTGTTCAAGACTGCTGATCATCCTGCAGGATGCCACAGTGCAAAATAGCCCGCTGTGGACGAAATTGACGAGCCTAAATGTACTCTTGTAATACCTTGTTGACATCAACGCAAGTTACGATAGACTTTGGGCAGGGCAATGATTTCACTTTGAACCTATCCATGTACTGCCCTGCTGTACATGCTGTCCTGTTGTTTTGCAGGGTTTGCTTGGTGAGACTTGCAGCCCTGACATGGCACCTGAGACAAATCAATAACTTCACAGCAGCTGTAAGACTCAAGCGTTGCGCAGGGCAGAGCGTTTGGTGTCTTGGTGTTGGACATTATGTCTTTTGTGCAGAGATCACTCCGCCTTGGCCTGGACGCTGCGATATACAACAGGTTCGCTGCCACATATCGATCCTTACGTTCAGTGGAATTGCGATGCCAATGGGACTGGTTCCAACGCACGACATGAAACGTGTGACTTGCAGGCGTGCAGCTTTCAAGGTTGCACAGCAGCAGCTGGGAAGGCCTGCAGTCGCAGCATACCGCCACAGTAAGCAAACCCTTTGTTGCTTGACTGCCGCAAGATGATCGGGCCAGCGTTGCTCCTGCTGCTGACCTTGCTGTGCTGTCAGCTGCTTGTCTGTTGATTCTGCAATCATCTTGGACCGCATACCTTCGCTGACATATGGTCCGTAAACGTCATGTAGGGGCCATGTCAACTGATTTCAGGGCTTTAGCCATGCCTGTGGCTACCGTGCCCACCTTCGACAAGGTGTGGTGGGTTGCAGCAGCACGAGCAGCAGCAGCGGAGGGGTGTTGGGGGCAGGAGGAGGAGCTAAAGTCGCAGACGGATGCAGCAGCAGACCAGTGCTTACGTGCATCTGAGTAGGAGCTGCTGCCAACTGTGTGGGTGCGATGACGTGCTACCCAAACCGCTGTGCAAGTGTGCATCACCCGAACACTATCATTGTAAATTGGTTGATGCTGCAGGTTGCTTTTGAGCCTGAGTCGCTGCCCAGTGTCTCTGTGGTGTCAGATGCGCCTGCCTCCTGGGCTGGTGACCTGCTGGCAGTGGCAGTCACGGAGGAGGACCTGGCCAGCAGCGGTGAGCGGCAGCAGCCGCTGCAACGGCAGTGTACAGCAGCACGTGCAGCCTACAACAGCAGCGCAGCTCATACAGCTGCTATGTCATCAGCATAGCTGGTTGTGGTCATCAACCTTGATGCTTGTGCTGTTGCACTGTATGCTACGCAACTGCCACCAGTGTACTAGGCAGCAGCACCCTTGCAGCGTCTCACACGTTCCATTGAGGCTGGCCGCCGTGACTGACGCTCTCTGCCTGCCCTCTCTCCAGGTGGAGATGACAGCAACTCAGAAAAGGTTGTCAGCATCAGCTCTGACGCCCTGTCAAGCCTTGACAAGCAGCTCCAGGTGCGGACGACAAGCAATGGCAGGCAAGCATGAGCAGCAGCAGCAGCAGCAGCGTAAGCTGTGCAGTGGCACTGACGCGGCTGCCGTGACGACAACGGCAGCCATCGGCAGTATCAACCAAGCAGCCGCGCAACTCTTCAGGAACAAGCTGGCCGCTGCCATCATAACAATGCAACTGCTGCTGGTCTGTTGCTGCTGCTGGTGCCTGTTGTGGCAGGGTGCCTTGTCAGAGCTGCTGTCTGGTGGCGACTTTGAGGCCAAGCAGGGCAGCGCCAGCCGGGCACTGCGCTTGGGCAAGCCTGCTGGTGCAGCCTCTGGCCCACGCTACGTTGCGCTGCTGGGGCTGGGCAAGGCGCAGGCCCTGGCACAGCCAGCTGGCGAGCGCTACGGCGCCAACCCTTACCAGGTGGGGCAGTGACACACTACACTATCTTATCACTATCTTACACTATCTTATCAGACATCTGCGAGCAGGCTGCAGTTGTGCCTCATCAAACATCCCCTGGTCTTGTGGGTGGCAGTGACACAGAGCAAAGCTGAAGGAGTAGGCGTGGCATGCAAGTCAGTTACGATTTTATCAACCAGCAACTGTAATGTGATTCTGGTTGCTCGTAGCTGGTTTGGGTGACTGAGCGCAGTTTCTGTGAAGGCCCTGCCCTTTGACAACTCCTGACCCAGCGCTTGCAGCGTATCATGTCAGCAATGCACGGCAGTCAGTGAGGGGCTCCTTCACAGGGCCTCTGTCGGGTGGGTGGGATG
The DNA here is from genome assembly GCA_902809745.2 of Tetradesmus lagerheimii. Lineage (NCBI taxonomy): Eukaryota > Viridiplantae > Chlorophyta > Chlorophyceae > Sphaeropleales > Scenedesmaceae > Tetradesmus > Tetradesmus lagerheimii. Next base: position 2,614 of record CADDIJ020001142.1, on the reverse strand, counting down.
GGCGCATGCTTCTGTTGTGCTCAGCCAGCTGCAGCTGAGCAGCCCCAAGTGGAGTGTGCGCCCCAGCAAGCATGTTGCTTGACATGTAGATCGTGACGAGCTCGCTTGAATGCAACGATTGCCTGTGACTTTACTCTACTTGACATGTGTGGGCGGGTCTTGTGCTGTTGACGTGTGTGCGCAGGCCGCTGGTGCTGCGTTGGCCAAGCTGGCAAAGGCAGAGAAGGTCAGCAGCGCAGGCCTGGCCCTGCTGAGCGCACCACAGGCCGCAGAGGCGCAGCAGGAGGCAGCAAAGCGACTAGCAGCAGGTGAGCCGGCTGCGGCTGCTGCTGCTGCTGCTGCTGCTGCGTAAAACCCGTCCAGTTCAATTGGTTGACTGCTGCATGATTGGAGAAGAGAGGTTTGCAGGAAGAGGAAGTGGCTGCTGCTGATGGTCCATACATCTGCGGCGTTGGCAGCTTGCAGGTTTTATGGCTGAATGATGCACGTGCATTGAGCACATCGTGGCCTGGCCCCAAGGTGCACACCCCCATCCCTTGCTGTGAGGCTCAGCTGCTAAGCCGGCCGCTGTCATATGCGCTGCAGGTGCGCTGGCCGGCTGCTACGAGTCGATACGTTTTAAGTCCAAGGCCAAGGCACCCAAGCTGGCGGTACTGCACATGATGGGGCTGGGTGGCAGCCAGCAGCAGCTGGATGCTACACTGCAGGCGGGTGCTGGCCTTGCAAGCGGCGGCTTCATGACGCGGTAAGGAAATTGTTCCTGTGCCGCTCCGTTGTCTCTGGTTCCTGGCACATGCACCATGCCTGTGATCTGCACAGCAGGTTGTGGTGGTGTGTGCTGAGCAGCGCAAGCTGTGGGGTAGGTCTGCCAGCGTAGTGACCACCATGTCGACCTGCGTGCCCACGCTGATCGCGCTGCAATCTTTCGTCTGCTGTGCTGCAGGTACTTGGTTGAGGCGCCGCCAAATGTGTGCACCCCAGTGCATCTGGCAGATGCTGCCGCTCATATTGCAGCGCTGGCACCAGAGCGCCTAAGCCTGCAGGTGGGAGCGCCGCGGTTGCGTGCTTGCAGTCGTGTGTGCGGTGATAATCTCTGTGTATACTCGTACGCTGTGCAAGAGCGGGGGCCGTGCTTTCATGAGGCAGCATGCATGCACAGGCAGGAGTTGCTGCTTGCTACACACTGTTGTTAGGCTGCCATGCACAACAACATGCATGGGTGCCTGACTGTCTGCGCTCAGCAAGCGTATGAGAAGGCGTTGTGTGCGCTGGTCTGTCGGCCATGATGTGCATGACATGTTCACTGCTGCCCTGCTGCCGCTGACAGGTGCTTGATGCTGCTGCGTGTGCTGAGATGGGCATGGGCTGCTACCTAGGCGTAGCGGAGGCCTCTCTGCAGCCACCAGCCTTCATCCACCTCACCTACAAGCCGCTGGGAGAGGCCAAGAAAAAGGTGCGCGGCACTGCGGTCGTTGAACATGGCTGTGCTGGTGGTTGTGCAGGATGTCAATGAGAGCACCTCCTCTCATGCATCTGGTGTGAGTGCATCAGCCTCAGCTGGGCCAGTCGCAGCAAGGCCGTGGGCATCAACGGAGCTGTTGCAAGGCAGCAGGCCTGTTCAGTTGATGCCAGTGGCAGGTGCCATAGGATAGGCACGCTATGGTGTAAGTGCTGCAAGCTGCCTTGCCTGCACACCTCCTGCGCAGGTTGCCATCGTAGGCAAGGGCCTCACATTTGACTCTGGCGGCTACAACCTGAAGGCAGGGCCCGGCTCCATGATTGAGCTCATGAAGTTTGACATGGGCGGAGCAGCAGCAACGCTGGGAGCAGCACGCATCCTGGCGGCTACACAGCCGGAGGGTGTGGAGGTGCGCGCAGCTTGCAGCATGCGTTGTGTGCTGAGCATGTGACAGGACTGAGTTACAGGTGCACACACAATGGCTGTGGATATGTGTGTTGTTAAGGAACGCTGCGCAAAGTGCAGAAGACTGCTTGCTGGCTCTGGCCGCCTGAGCTTGGATGACAGTGGACCCGCAGTAGCTGACCATGCTGGGCGCTCAGTGCTCATGTGACTTGTTCGGGTGGTTGAGACGCCATCACACACACACTAGATCTGTGATCGTGCTGCTGGTGGTTCCAGCCTTCATACAGACATTCGCTGGTGGCGTGTATGCCGTTGGTGGGCTGCCCCACGCAGGTTCACTTCATCATCGCAGCTTGCGAGAACATGGTGCACGGCAAGGGCCTGCGCCCTGGCGACGTCCTCAAGAGCGCACACGGCAAGACAGTAGAGGTCAACAAGTGCGTGCGGCCCGCATTGACATGCTGGAAGCGTGTGGATATGATGACGCTGTTGGACCTACTGCTTGGATGCCAGGCAGCAGCAGAGATATGGCAAAGAGGCAAACTGGTGCATAGAAGTGATGAATTGGTCAGCCTGTCACCGCCCTGTGTTGTACTCCCTTGTGTGGTGTTCCGTCGCTTATGCCCTGCTGCAATTTGAAAAGCAATAGCGTAATGCGACTGGCTACAGCTACTGTTGAGACAAGTTCAGGCTATTGTTGACTCTGTTTTGTCGTATTACATGGAAAGCGACGCGTTTCGGGCTCTTCAC
>CADDIJ020001140.1:0-23893 GCA_902809745.2 Tetradesmus lagerheimii | reverse complement strand
GAAGCATTGGACCTTGTCCGATTGTCGCCGCGATCGTCGGCGAGCCGCATTCCATGCGTGTCTTGTTTTCCCTTGGTTCTCACGGGTTTGATGTGAAATATTTCTGGGAGCATGCCAGCAACAATAAACGACAGAAATACAATTGTCAAGACGAGCACCAAAGCATCAGACCTTGTCCGATTGTCGCAGCAATCCTCGGCGAGCCGCATACCATGCGTGTCTTGTTTTCCCTTGATGTTCTCGGGGGTGGTCTGAAATATTTCTACGAGCATGCCAGCAGCTATTAACGACCGAAAAAAAAATTTCAGATCAACACCAAAGCATCGGACCTTTTCCAATTGTCGCAGCAATCGTTGGTGAGCCGCATTCCATGCGTGTCTTGTTTTCCCTTGGTGTTCACGGGGGTTGTCTGAAATATCTCTAGGAGCATGCCAGCAACAATAAACGACAGAAATACAATTGTCAAGACGAGCACCGGAGCATCGGACCTTGTCCGATTGTGGCAGCAATCGTTGGCGAGCTGCATTTCATGCGTGTCTTGTTTTCCCTTGGTGTTCCAATGGTGGTCTGAAATATTTCTACGAGCATGCCAGCAGCTATTAACGACAGAAACAAAATTCTCCAGATCAGCACCGAAGCATCGGACCTTTTCCAATTGTCGCAGCAATCGTTGGCGAGCTGCATGCCATGCGTGTCTTATTTTCTCTTTGTTTTTTTTGTTTTTTTTTTAAGTAAATTGGTTACATGGGCTGGACCAAGCAACAACAAATTTACTTCTGAAAAAGGTCCTGAGAGAGGATGGGGCAACCTCTTTTCTCTTTGATGTTCACATTTTCCTTTGGTGTTCACGGGGGTGGTCTAAAATACTTCTACGAGCATGCCAGCAGCTATCAACGACAGAAACAAAATTCTCCAGATCAGCACCGAAGCATCGGACCTTTTCCAAATGTCGCAGCAATCGTTGGCGAGCTGCATGCCATGCGTGTCTTGTTTCTCTTTGGCGTTCACAGGGGTGGTGTGAAATACTTGTACGAGCATGCTAGCAACAATAGACGACAAAAAAAATCTACAGATCCGCACCGAAGCATCGCACCTTATCAGATTGTCAAAGTAAATTCGTTGTTGCTTGGTCCAGCCCATGTAACCAATTTACTTCTAAAAAATATCTGATTGTCGCAGCGATCATCGGCGAGCCGCATGCCATATGTGTCTTATTTTCTTTTGATGCTCACGGGGGTGGTCTGAAATATTTCTACGAGCATGCCAGCGGCTATCACCGATAAAAAACAAAATTTTCTAGATCAGCACCGAAGCATCGGACCTTTTCCAATTGTCGCAGCAATCGTTGTCGAGCTGCATGCCATGCGTTTCTTGTTTTCTCTTTGGCGTTCACAGGGGTGGTATGAAATGTTTCTTCGAGCATGCTATTTTTTTTTGAAGTAAATTGGTTACATGGGCTGGACCAAGCAACAACAAATTTACTTCTTAAAAAGATCCTGAGAGAGGATCGGGCAACCTGTTCTGACACCCACCCCACAGCTCTCTTTGCTTAACAGATGCTGTCAAAGGGTCGTATAGATAGCTCCGTGAGGAACAGCCATAAAGGCATCCATGACCTGAGCATGCTAGCAACTATTAACGACAGAAATACAATTGTCAAGACGAGCACCGAAGCATCGGACCTTGTCCGATTATCGCAGTGATCCTCAGCGAGCCGCATTCCATGGGTGTTTTGTTGTCCCTTGGTGTTCACGGGGGTGGTCTGAAATATTACTACGAGCATGCCATCACCAATAGACGACGAAAATAAAATTATCCAGACGAGCACCGAAGCGTTGGACCTTGTCCGATTGTCGCCGCGATCGTCGGCGAGCCGCATGGCATGCGTGTCTTGTTTTTCTTTGGTGTTCACGGGGTTGATCTGAAATATTTCTGGGAGCATGCCAGCCACAATAAACGAAAGAAACACAATTGTCAAGACGAGCACCAAAGCATCACACCTTGTCCGATTGTCGCAGCAATCGTCGGCGAGCCGCATACCATGCGTGTCTTGTTTTCTCTTTGGCGTTCACAGGGATGGTATGAAATACTTCTACGAGCATGCTAACAACAATAAACGACAGAAATACAATTGTCAAGACGAGCACCGAAGCATCGGACCTTGTCCGATTGTCGCCGCAATCGTCGGCAAGCCGCATACCATGGGTGTCTTGTTTTCCTTTGGTGTTCTCGGGGGTTGTCTGAAATATCTCTAGGAGCGTGCCAGCAACTGTAAACGACAGAAATACAATTGACAAGACGAGCACCGAAGCATTGGACCTTGTCCAATTGTCGCAGCAATCGTTGGCGAGCTTCATGCCATGCGTGTCTTGTTTTCTCTCTAGCGTTCACGAGGGTGGTATGAAATATTTCTTCGAGCATGCTAGCAACATTAGACAACAAAAATAAAATTCTCCAGGCGAGCACCGAAGCATCGGACCATGTCCGATTGTCGCAGCGATCATCGGCGAGCCACATGCCATATGTGACTTATTTTCCTTTGGTGTTCACGGGGGTGGTCTGAAATATATCTACGAGCATGCCAGCAGCTATCAACGACAGAAACAAAATTCTCCAGATCAGCACCGAAGCATCGGACCTTTTCCAATTGTCGCTTTTCAGAGTAAATTCGTTGTTGCTTGCTCCCGCCCATGTAACCAATTTACTTCAAAAAAAAAATTCCAATTGTCGCAGCAATCGTTGGCGAGCTGCATGCCATGCGTGTCTTGTTTTCTCTTTGGCGTTCACAGGGGTGGTATGAAATATTTGTAAGAGCATGGTAGCAACAATAGACGACAAAAATAAAATTCTCCAGATCAGCACCGAAGCATCAAACCTTATCAGATTGTCATTGCTTGGTCCGGCCCATGTAACCAATTTACTTACAAAAAAAATCTGATTGTCAAAGTAAATTCGTTGTTGCTTGGTCCTGCCCATGTAACCAATTTACTTCAAAAAAAATATATCAGATTGTCGCAGTGATCATCGGCGAGCCGCATGCCATATGTGTCTTATTTTCCTTTGATGCTCACGGGGGTTGTCTGAAATATTTCTACGAGCATGCCAACAGCTATCAACGACAGAAACAAAATTCTCCAGATCAGCACCGAAGCATCGGACCTTGTCCAATTGTCGCAGCAATCGTTGGCGAGCTGCATGCCATGCGTGTCTTGTTTTCTCTTTGGCGTTCACGGGGGTGGTATGAAATATTTCTACGAGTATGCTAGCATCTATTTTTTTTTTGAAGTAAATTGGTTACATGGGCTGGACCAAGCAACAACGAATTTACTCCGTAACCTGTTCTGACACCCACCCTACAGTTCTCTTTGCTTAAGAGATGCTGTCACAGGGCCGTATAGATGCTTGCATCTATAAACGACAAAACTACAATTCTCCAGATAAGCACCGAAGCATCGGAACTTTTCCAATTGTCACAGCAATCGTTGGCGAGCTGCATGCCATGCGTGTCTTGTTTTCTCTTTAGCGTTCACGAGGTGGTATGAAATATTTTTTCGAGAATGCTAGAAACATTAGACGACAAAAAAAAATTCTCCAGACGAGCACCGAAGCATCGGACCATGATCGATTGTCGCAGCCGTCATCGGCTAGCCATATGCCATATGTGTTTTATTTTCCTTTGGTGTTCAAGGGGGTGGTCTAAAATATTTCTACGAGCATGCCAGCGGCTATCAACGATAGAAACAAAATTCTCTAGATCAGCACCGAAGCATCGGACCTTTTCCAATTGTCGCAGCAATCGTTGGCGAGCTGCATGCCATGCGTGTCTTGTTTTCTTTTTTTTTTTTGAAGTAAATTGGTTACATGCGCTGGACCAAGCAACAACGAATTTACTCTGTTAAAGATCCTTAGAGAGGATGGGGCAACCTGTCCTGACACCTACCCCACAGCTCTCTTCTCGAGATGCTGTCACAGGGCCATATAGATAGCTCCGTGAAGAGCAGCCATAAAGGCATCCAGGACCTGACCGTGTGCCCAATATCCACTACAACAACAGCCGTCTTGTTTTATCCTTAGCGTTTTTTTTTGAGTAAATTGGTTACATGGGCTGGACCAAGCAACAACGAATTTACTCCGTAAAAGATCCTTAGAGAGGATGGGGCAACCAATCTCCTTAGCGTTCACGAGGGTGGTATGAAATACTTCTACGAGCATGCTATTTTTTTTTGAAGTAAATTGGTTACATGGGCTGGACCAAGCAACAATGAATTTACTCCGTAAAAGATCCTTAGAGAGGATGGGGCAACCTGTTCTGACACCCACCCCACAGCTCTCTTCTCGAGATGCTGTCACAGGGCCATATAGATATATATAGACGAGCATGCTAGCAACAATAGACGACAAAATTCGTTGTTGCTCGGTCCCGCTCATGTAACCAATTTACTTAAAAAAAAGCATTGGAACTTATCAGATTGTCAAAGTAAATTCGTTGTTGCTTGGTCCAGCCCATGTAACCAATTAAGTTCAAAAAAAATATCAGATTGTCGCAGCGATCATCGGCGAGCCGCATGCCATATGTGTCTTATTTTCCTTTGGTGTTCACGAGGGTGGTCTGAAATATTTCTACGAGCATGCCAGCAGCTATCAACGACAGAAACAAAATTCTCCACATCAGCACCGAAGCATCGGATCTTTTCCGATTGTCGCAGCAATCGTTGGCGAGCTGCATGCCATGCGTGTCTTGTTTTCTCTTTGGCGTTCACAGGGGTGGTATGAAATACTTCTACGAGCATGCTAGCAACAATAGACGACAAAAATAAAATTCTCCAGACAAGCACCGAAGCATCGGACCTTGTCAGATTGTCGCAGCGACCATTGGAGAGCCGCATGCCATATGTGTCTTATTTTCCCTTGGCGTTCACGGGGGTGGTCTAAAATATTTCTACGAGCATGCCAGCGGCCATCAACGATAGAAACAAAATTCTCTAGATCAGCACCGAAGCATCGGACCTTTTCCAATTGTCGCAGCAATCGTTGGCGAGCTGCATGCCATGCGTGTCTTGTTTTCTCTTTGGCGTTCACGGGGGTGGTATGAAATATTTCTACGAGTATGCTAGCATCTATAAACGACAAAAATAAAATTCTCCAGACGAGAACCGAAGCATCGGACCTTGTCAGATTGTCGCAGCGTTCATCTGCGAGCCGCATGCCATATTATTTTTGAAATAAATTGGTTACATGCCATATATGTCATATTTTCCTTTGATGTTCACGGGGGTGGTCTAAATTATTTCTACGAGCATTCCAGCAGCTATCAACGACAGAAACAAAATTCTCCAGATAAGCACCGAAGCATCGGACCTTTTCCAATTGTCGCAGCAATCGTTGGCGAGCTGCATGCCATGCATGTCTTGTTTTCTCTTTGATGTTCACATTTTCCTGTTGTTGAGATATGGCTATTATTCAGTCTGCCTTGCATCGCACATTATATCGCACATGCTCACAGAGTTCAGTATTTCTGAGTAGAATGAAAAATATTGTGCTTTGTTTGAGGCCGGATTTGAACCTGGGACCTTTGGAATATAATACAGTACTTATATCTGGAAGCTTCTAGAAGCATCTCGAAGGATGTGGATTCTCCCACAATCTGAGGTTGTAGAAGATTGTCGAAGTTTCTAGAAGCTATTCTGAAGAGTATTTATAGCTGGTGAAAGCTCTCAAACTGGTAACAAAGTCGCTGCAAGGTTTGCAAGTGCCAGTGCGATTTCTGCCCGTATTTCAACAGGTTATGAGCCCATAGCCACGCTTCCACTGCGCACAGGAGTTTTTGCTCGACTTTCGTTCGGGATTTGCCGACCTGTCTCCAGGCTTGGCGGACACAATTGCAGCGCAGCAAGTTGCTGCTTCACAGAGCTACTGTTGTTCGCGGTGTTGACTCGGCAACATGACTGCGAGCAAGTATGGCGTCCCAAAGCTCTCTGACAACAACTACTTCACTTTGACAGTGCGCATGAGGGATTTCCTGACCATCAAGGACTGCTTCGAGGCCATTCAGGACCCTGAGCACCCCCAGAGCAGCAAGGCCCTCGCCTACATCCGTTCCCACGTCGAGGACCACTTCCTGTCGACCATTCGCGACGTGGACAACGCTAATGCCGCGTGGAATGCTCTGGAAGCCGTATTCCAGCAGCGCAGCACCGCATGCCTGCTCAGCTTGCAGCGGGACCTCAGCAAGCTCAAGATGGAGCCCGGCGAGTCTGTCAGCTGCTACATTGGGCGAGCTCGCTCCCTGCTCAACCGGCTGGTGGCTGCTGGCAGCGACTTGGAGGAGTCAGACATCGTCCCCAACGTCATGTCCGGCCTGCCCCCAGAATACAGCATGCTGGTCACCGTGCTGGAGAACAACCCCGCTGCGCCAACCCTCGACGAGCTGCTGGCCAAGGCCCTGGTTGTGGAACAAAAGCACCAGCGTGGAAGCGGCCAGACCTTCCGGGCCCAGGCCTTCAGCAGCTACAGCAGCAGGCTCTTCAACAATAGCAGCAACAGCAACATGCCCTTTGGCAACACCGGCTACCGCCCTGGCCCCGACAACGCCTTTAAGTCCCGTGGCCCCTACTGCTACTACTGTAACAAGCCCGGCCACATCAAGGCAGAGTGCCGCAAGCGCCAGGCAGACCTCGCCCGCCGCTTCAACAACAGTGGCCCCAACCGCTACAACAACAACAACAACAACAACAACAACAACAACAACAACAACAACAACAACAATGGTGGCAATGCCCAACAGCAGCAGCGCCCGGCAGGCAACCAGCGGCCCCAGCGCGTGGCGGCCATGGCAGCAACCATCACTGTCAACGTCGCCTACCCGGACCTGCCCACCGACAGCAAGGACGACTGGATCATCGATTCTGGTGCTGGGCGCCACATCACCAACAACCAGAACCTGCTGTTCAACATGCGCTGCTTGCCCGAGGAGATCATGGTGCACTACGGCAATGGCAGCTCATCCAAGGCCTACGGCATTGGAGACGTCGTGTTGCTGGACGAGGCCACCAACAAGCCTGTGGTCGTCCTGCGCGACGTGCTCTGGGAGCCCACAGCAAAGGTCAACTTCCTGTCAGTCAAGCAGGCCAGCAAGGCTGGCGCTTCCTTCCTCTTCAAGAGCAGCAGCTGCGACATCATCAAAGGTAACAATATCATTGCGTCTGCTGTGGCAAACATCAACGACAACTACGTGCTGCCCAACCTCTACGCCTGCGTCAACACGCCCTCGACCCGCCACATATACAAGCGGTTCAACAGCAATTACTCGGTGAGCCCGCAGCCGCTCATCATGCGTGCCAGTGTGCAAAAGCCCAGCCATAAGCTCCACGATGAGTTCCTGGGCGGCATCTCCATGTATGCCCCATCGCGCTGCAGTGGCAGCGGCAGGTGTTCTGTCTTTGGTGCCAGCTTCAAGGACACTGATGGCAGCAGCACCAGCAGTGTTGGTGTGCACTCTGCTGGTCCCACTGCTGCTGGCCTGCCCTCTCCAACAAAGGGCACCTCTGCCCAGCTGTGGCATCGCCGTTTGGGACACCTGGGCTACAACAATATGGCAAAGCTCCCTTCAATGGTCAATGGGCTGGACCTGACTGCCAACGACATCAAGGCAGCAACCAATGAGGTGTGTGAGTCCTGCGCCATGGGCAAAAACCACCGGCAGCCCTTCTACCCGTCAGACACCAAGACATCCAAGCCCTTGGAGCTCATTCACATGGATGTGTGTGGCCCCATGCCGGTCAGCTCCTTTGGTGGCAGCAACTATATGGCGACCTTCCTCGACGACTACACTGGCTATTCCGCGGTCTGCATGCTCAAGACCAAGGGCGACGTGGCTGCAGCAACCAAGAGTGTGATCACCATGCTGGAAAAATCAACTGGCTACTATGTGATTAATGTGCGCACCGACAATGGTGGCGAATACGTCAACTGGGACCTGACATCCTTCTTTGACAACCTGGGCATCGTACACCAAACCACCATGCCTTACACACCTGAGCAAAATGGAAAGGCAGAGCGACTCAATCGCACCCTGCTTGAGAAAGCAAAATCTATGCTTGCAGACACCAACCTGCCCCCCGAGGCCTGGGGCGAGGCTGTTATGACTGCAAACTACCTGCGCAACAGGTCTCCCACATCTGGTAAGGAGCTCACTCCATACGAGTTCATCACTGGCAAGCGGCCCAACCTGGAACACCTGAGGGTTTTTGGCTGCAAGGCCTTCGTCCACATTCCCAGGGAGAAAAGGAACAAGCTGGATTTTAAGAGCCAGACCGGCTACATGGTTGGCTACTCAATCAATGGCAAGGGCTACAGGATCCCGCTGGAGGACAATTCAGTGGTGGACAGCCGCGACGTGACCTTTGATGAAAACTCCACCAGCGCCCAGGTCAGCAGCACCAAGCTGGACCTGATGGAGACACACAACGGCGCTGACACTGGCAGTGACGATGAGCCTCCACCTCTCGGTGAGCATGACTCTGATTCTGAGTCTGACTCTGATGGTGAAAGTGATGATGGAAATGACAACCCTCCTGGCCCTGATTCTGGCAACAACTCTGGCCACAACAACCAGCCTGGTGCCAACAATCAGCCCCCTGCCACTGGGAACTCCGACAACTCTGGGCTGCGCCGCAGCAGCCGGGCAAATAAGGGAGTGCTCAACCCCTATCGCTATGTGGCTGATGGCAAACACCTTGCTGCTCCCTACTCAGCTACTGCTCTGTTAGCAGCAGTGGACCTGGAGGAGCCCAAATCCTACACCGAGGCCCTCAACTCAAAGGCAGCAGACCTTTGGCAGCAGGCAATGGATGAAGAGATGGCTTCCTTGCTGAGCAACAACACCTGGTCCCTAGAGACACCACCTGCTGGTGTCAAGCCTAATTGCGTCCAAGGACAGCGCTCTGATCAAGGGTGTCAAGCAGCGCCTGTCAGAGTCTTTTGATGCTCGCGACCTGGGCGAGGTTTCCTCTTATCTGGGCATGACCATTACAAGGGACCGTTGGAGCGGCACCATCAAGATCAGCCAGCCACGCATGACCAATGATCTCATCTCCAAGTTTGGCATGGACGACAGCAAGATCAGGCCAATTCCCATGAGCGCCTCCATCAAGTTTACCAAGGATGAAGGCGAGCCCCTCGACAAGGCCAAGTACCCCTACAGTGAGCTGCTCGGTTCCCTCATGTACTTGTCAGTTTGCACCAGACCTGACATCTCCTTTGTCACTGGTTCCCTGGCTCGCTACATGGCCAACCCAACCACTGTCCATTGGCAGGCTGCTAAGGGTGTTCTGAGGTACCTGGCTGCAACAGCAGACTACGGCATCACCTTTGGTGGGAGCGGCCCCAGCGACCTTGAGCTGTTCGGCTACTGCGACTCCGACTACGCTGGAGACCTCGACACACGCCGCTGCACCACCGGCTATGTGTTTAGCCTAAATGGTGGTGCAATTTCCTGGCAAAGCAAACGCCAGCCCACTGTGGCAGCATCCACAACTGAGGCCGAGTACATGGCAGCTGCAGCAGCTGTCAAAGAGGGTCTGTGGCTGCGCAAGCTCCTGTGTGATTTGGGAATCAACACCAAGACTATCAACATCCTGGCCGACAACCAAAGTGCAATCAAAATTCTGTGCAACCCCATCTCATCTCTGCGCTCTAAGCACATTGATGTGATCCACCATTTTGCTCGTGAGCGCGTGATGCGAAACGAGGTGGTGTTTACCTACACACCCACCAACCTGATGATTGCTGATGTGCTCACAAAGCCCCTGGCAGGAGAGAAGTTTAATTTCTGCCGTGAGGCTATGGGTGTGAAGTAGGATACTGTTGGAAGGTGTTAGCTGCAAGAAAACATTTATTCAATACATACAACTTTGTTTGCATACAATTGTGTGTATCTGGAGTTTGGAAGACGTGGGAGCTACATTGTGTACTGCCACTGGACCCGTAACATCATATGTGCTCACAAGGCAGCCTGCGTGGGAGTGTTGAGATATGGCTATTATTCAGTCTGCCTTGCATCGCACATTATATCGCACATGCTCACAGAGTTCAGTATTTCTGAGTAGAATGAAAAATATTGTGCTTTGTTTGAGGCCGGATTCGAACCTGGGACCTTTGGAATATAATACAGTACTTATATCTGGAAGCTTCTAGAAGCATCTCGAAGGATGTGGATTCTCCCACAATCTGAGGTTGTAGAAGATTGTCGAAGTTTCTGGAAGCTATTCTGAAGAGTATTTATAGCTGGTGAAAGCTCTCAAACTGGTAACAAAGTCGCTGCAAGGTTTGCAAGTGCCAGTGCGATTTCTGCCCGTATTTCAACACAATCAGACCAGGTCCGATGCTTCGGTGCTCGTCTGAAGAATTTTATTTCCGTCGTATATAGTTGCTCGCATGCTCCTAGAAATATTTCAGACCACCACCGTGAACACTAAGCAAAAACAAGACACGTATGGCATGCGGCTCGACGACAATCGCTGCGACAATCAGACCAGGTCCGATGCTTCGGTGATTTTTTTTGAAATAAATTGGTTACATGGGCTGGACCAAGCTTCGGTGCTCGTCTTGAGAATTTTATTTCCGTGTTATATAGTTGCTCACATGCTCCTAGAAATATTTCAGACCCCCACCGTGAACACCAAGCAAAAACAAGACACGTATGGCATGCCGCTCCACGACGATCGCTGCGACAATCAGACCAGGTCCGATGCTTCGGTGCTCGTCTGAAGAATTTTATTTCCGTCGTATATAGTTGCTCGCATGTTCCTAAAAAATTTCAGACCACCACCGTGAACACCAAGCAAAACCAAGACACATATGGCATGCAGCTCCACGCCAATCGCTGCGACAATCAGACCAGGTCCGATGCTTCGGTGATTTTTTTTTTTGAAATAAATTGGTTAAATGGGCTGGACCAAGCTTCGGTGCTCGTCTGGAGAATTTTATTTCCGTCGTATATAGTTGCTCGCATGCTCCTAGAAATATTTCAGACCACCACCGTGAACACTAAGCAAAAACAAGACACGTATGGCATGCGGCTCGACGACAATCGCTGCGACAATCAGACCAGGTCCGATGCTTCGGTGATTTTTTTTTTGAAATAAATTGGTTACATGGGCTGGACTAAGCTTCGGTGCTCGTCTGGAGAATTTTATTTCCGTGTTATATAGTTGCTCACATGCTCCTAGAAATATTTCAGACCCCCACCGTGAACACCAAGCAAAAACAAGACACGTATGGCATGCCGCTCCACGACGATCGCTGCGACAATCAGACCAGGTCCGATGCTTCGGTGCTCGTCTGAAGAATTTTATTTCCGTCGTATATGTAACAGTATATAGTTGCTCGCATGTTCCTAGAAAAATTTCAGACCACCACCGTGAACACCAAGCAAAACCAAGACACATATGGCATGCAGCTCCACGCCAATCGCTGCGACAATCGGACCAGGTCCGATGCTTCGGTGCTCGTCTGGAGAGTTTTATTTCGGTTGTTCATAGTTGCTCACATGCTCATAGACCACCACTGTGAACACCAAGCAAAAACAAGACACGTATGGCATGCAGCTCGACGACAATCGCTGCGGCAATCGGACCAGGTCCGATGCTTCGCTGCTCGTCTGGAGAATTTTATTTCCGTCGTATATAGTTGCTTGCATGCTCCTAGAAATATTTCAGACCCGCACCGTGAATACCAAGCAAAAACAAGACACGTATGGCATGCCGCTCCACGACGTTCGCTGCGACAATCAGACCAGGTCCGATGCTTCGGTGCTCGTCTGAAGAATTTTATTTCCGTCGTATATAGTTGCTTGCATGCTCCTAGAAATATTTCAGACCACCAACGTGAACACCAAGCAAAAACAAGACACGAATGGCATGCGGCTCCACGACGATCGCTGCGACAATCGGACCAGGTCCGATGCTTCGGTGCTCGTCTGGAGAGTTTTATTTCGGTTGTTCTTTTTTTTTTTTTTTTTGAAGCAAGAAAGTTACAAGGGCTGACCTACATAACTGTGCACTTGCTCCATAAAAAGATCCGTTGAGAGAATGAGGCAACCTGTTCCGCACTCACCCCACAAAAAAAAAAAAAAACTCACCCCACAGGTCTCTTGTACCAAGAAACACTGTCACACGATCATGCAGACAGCCCCGTGCGGGGCAGCCCCGAAAGGCATCCAGGATTTCGGTTGTTCATAGTTGCTCACATGCTCCTAGACCACCACTGTGAACACCAAGCAAAAACAAGACACGTATGGCATGCAGCTCGACGACAATCGCTGCGACAATCAGACCAGGTCCGATGCTTCGGTGATTTTTTTTTTTTGAAATAAATTGGTTACATGGGCTGGACCAAGCTTCGGTGCTCGTCTGAAGAATTTTATTTCCGACGTATATAGTTGCTCGCATGCTCCTAGAAATATTTCAGACCACCACCGTGAACACTAAGCAAAACCAAGACACGTATGGCATGCGGCTCGACGACAATCGCTGCGACAATCAGACCAGGTCCGATGCTTCGGTGATTTTTTTTTTGAAATAAATTGGTTACATGGGCTGGACCAAGCTTCGGTGCTCGTCTGGAGAATTTTATTTCCGTCGTATATAGTTGCTCACATGCTCCTAGAAATATTTCAGACCCCCACCGTGAACACCAAGCAAAAACAAGACACGTATGGCATGCCGCTCCACGACGATCGCTGCGACAATCAGACCAGGTCCGATGCTTCGGTGCTCGTCTGAAGAATTTTATTTCCGTCGTATATAGTTGCTCGCATGCTCCTAGAAATATTTCAGACCACCACCGTGAACACTAAGCAAAAACAAGCCACGTATGGCATGCGGCTCGACGACAATCGCTGCGACAATCAGACCAGGTCCGATGCTTCGGTGATTTTTTTTTTGAAATAAATTGGTTACATGGGCTGGACCAAGCTTCGGTGCTCGTCTGGAGAATTTTATTTCCGTGTTATATAGTTGCTCACATGCTCCTAGAAATATTTCAGACCCCCACCGTGAACACAAAGCAAAAACAAGACACGTATGGCATGCCGCTCCACGACGATCGCTGCGACAATCAGACCAGGTCCGATGCTTCGGTGCTCGTCTGAAGAATTTTATTTCCGTCGTATATAGTTGCTCGCATGTTCCTAGAAAAATTTCAGACCACCACCGTGAACAGCAAGCAAAACCAAGACACATATGGCATGCAGCTCCACGCCAATCGCTGCGACAATCGGACCAGGTCCGATGCTTCGGTGCTCGTCTGGAGAGTTTTATTTCGGTTGTTCATAGTTGCTCACATGCTTCTAGACCACCACTGTGAACACCAAGCAAAAACAAGACACGTATGGCATGCAGCTCGACGACAATCGCTGCGGCAATCGGACCAGGTCCGATGCTTCGCTGCTCGTCTGGAGAATTTTATTTCCGTCGTATATAGTTGCTTGCATGCTCCTGTAAATATTTCAGACCCGCACCGTGAATACCAAGCAAAAACAAGACACGTATGGCATGCCGCTCCACGACGGTCGCTGCGACAATCAGACCAGGTCCGATGCTTCGGTGCTCGTCTGAAGAATTTTATTTCCGTCGTATATAGTTGCTTGCATGCTCCAAGAAATATTTCAGACCACCAACGTGAACACCAAGCAAAAACAAGACACGAATGGCATGCGGCTCCACGACGATCGCTGCGACAATCGGACCAGGTCCGATGCTTCGGTGCTCGTCTGGATAGTTTTATTTCGGTTGTTCATAGTTGCTCACATGCTCCTAGACCACCACTGTGAACACCAAGCAAAAACAAGACACGTATGGCATGCAGCTCGACGACAATCGCTGCGGCAATCAAACCAGGTCCGATGCTTGCGATTTTTTTTTGAAATAAAATTGGTTACATGTAATAATTCAAGCTGGTGCCTTGATACCTTACTCGTGTTATAGTTGCTCGCATGTTCCTAGAAAAATTTCAGACCACCACCGTGAACACCAAGCAAAACCAAGACACATATGGCATGCCGCTCCACGACGATCGCTGCGACAATCAGACCAGGTCCGATGCTTCGGTGCTCGTCTGAAGAATTTTATTTCAGTCGTATATAGTTGCTCGCATGTTCCTAGAAAAATTTCAGACCACCACCGTGAACACCAAGCAAAACCAAGACACATATGGCATGCAGCTCCACGCCAATCGCTGCGACAATTGGACCAGGTCCGATGCTTCGGTGCTCGTCTGGAGAGTTTTATTTCGGTTGTTCATAGTTGCTCACATGCTCCTAGACCACCACTGTGAACACCAAGCAAAAAAAAAAAAAGAACACCAAGCAAAAACAAGACACGTATGGCATGCAGCTCGACGACAATCGCTGCGGCAATCGGACCAGGTCCGATGCTTCGCTGCTCGTCTGGAGAATTTTTTTTCCGTCGTATATAGTTGCTTGCATGCTCCTAGAAATATTTCAGACCCCCACCGTGAATACCAAGCAAAAACAAGACACGTATGGCATGCCGCTCCACGACGATCGCTGCGACAATCAGACCAGGTCCGATGCTTCGGTGCTCGTCTGAAGAATTTTATTTCCGTCGTATATAGTTGCTCGCATGCTCCTAGAAATATTTCAGACCACCACCGTGAACACTAAGCAAAAACAAGACACGTATGGCATGCGGCTCGACGACAATCGCTGCGACAATCAGACCAGGTCCGATGCTTCGGTGATTTTTTTTGAAATAAATTGGTTACATGGGCTGGACCAAGCTTCGGTGCTCGTCTGTAGAATTTTATTTCCGTGTTATATAGTTGCTCACATGCTCCTAGAAATATTTCAGACCCCCACCGTGAACACCAAGCAAAAACAAGACACGTATGGCATGCCGCTCCACGACGATCGCTGCGACAATCAGACCAGGTCCGATGCTTCGGTGCTCGTCTGAAGAATTTTATTTCCGTCGTATATAGTTGCTCGCATGTTCCTAGAAAAATTTCAGACCACCACCGTGAACACCAAGCAAAACAAAGACACATATGGCATGCAGCTCCACGCCAATCACTGCGACAATCGGACCAGGTCCGATGCTTCGGTGCTCGTCTGGAGAGTTTTATTTCGGTTGTTCATAGTTGCTCACATGCTCCTAGACCACCACTGTGAACACCAAGCAAAAACAAGACACGTATGGCATGCAGCTCGACGACAATCGCTGAAAAAAAAAAAAAAAAGACAATCGCTGCGGCAATCGGACCAGGTCCGATGCTTCGCTGCTCGTCTGGAGAATTTTTTTCCGTCGTATATAGTTGCTCACATGCTCCTAGAAATATTTCAGACCACCACCGTGAACACTAAGCAAAAACAAGACACGTATGGCATGCGGCTCGACGACAATCGCTGCGACAATCAGACCAGGTCCGATGCTTCGGTGATTTTTTTTTGAAATAAATTGGTTACATGGGCTGGACCAAGCTTCGGTGCTCGTCTGGAGAATTTTATTTCCGTGTTATATAGTTGCTCACATGCTCCTAGAAATATTTCAGACCCCCACCGTGAACACCAAGCAAAAACAAGACACGTATGGCATGCCGCTCCACGACGATCGCTGCGACAATCAGACCAGGTCCGATGCTTCGGTGCTCGTCTGAAGAATTTTTTTTCCGTCGTATATAGTTGCTCGCATGTTCCTAGAAAAATTTCAGACCACCACCGTGAACACCAAGCAAAACCAAGACACATATGGCATGCAGCTCCACGCCAATCGCTGCGACAATCGGACCAGGTCCGATGCTTCAGTGCTCGTCTGGAGAGTTTTATTTCGGTTGTTCATAGTTGCTCACATGCTCCTAGACCACCACTGTGAACACCAAGCAAAAACAAGACAGGTATGGCATGCAGCTCGACGACAATCGCTGCGGCAATCGGACCAGGTCCGATGCTTCGCTGCTCGTCTGGAGAATTTTATTTCCGTCGTATATAGTTGCTTGCATGCTCCTAGAAATATTTCAGACCCGCACCGTGAATACCAAGCAAAAACAAGACACGTATGGCATGCGGCTCCACGACGATCGCTGCGACAATCAGACCAGGTCCGATGCTTCGGTGCTCGTCTGAAGAATTTTATTTCCGTCGTATATAGTTGCTCGCATGCTCCTAGAAATATTTCAGACCACCACCGTGAACACTAAGCAAAAACAAACACGTATGGCATGCGGCTCGACGACAATCGCTGCGACAATCAGACCAGGTCCGATGCTTCGGTGATTTTTTTTTTGAAATAAATTGGTTAAATGGGCTGGACCAAGCTTCGGTGCTCGTCTGGAGAATTTTATTTCCGTGTTATATAGTTGCTCACATGCTCCTAGAAATATTTCAGACCCCCACCGTGAACACCAAGCAAAAACAAGACACGTATGTCATGCCGCTCCACGACGATCGCTGCGACAATCAGACCAGGTCCGATGCTTCGGTGCTCGTCTGAAGAATTTTATTTCCGTCGTATATAGTTGCTCGCATGTTCCTAGAAAAATTTCAGACCACCACCGTGAACAGCAAGCAAAACCAAGACACATATGGCATGCAGCTCCACGCCAATCGCTGCGACAATCGGACCAGGTCCGATGCTTCGGTGCTCGTCTGGAGAGTTTTATTTCGGTTGTTCATAGTTGCTCACATGCTCCTAGACCACCACTGTGAACACCAAGCAAAAAAAAAAAAAAGAACACCAAGCAAAAAAAAGACACGTATGGCATGCAGCTCGACGACAATCGCTGCGGCAATCGGACCAGGTCCGATGCTACGCTGCTCGTCTGGAGAATTTTATTTCCGTCGTATATAGTTGCTTGCATGCTCCTAGAAATATTTCAGACCCCCACCGTGAATACCAAGCAAAAACAAGACACGTATGGCATGCCGCTCCACGACGATCGCTGCGACAATCAGACCAGGTCCGATGCTTCGGTGCTCGTCTGAAGAATTGTATTTCCGTCGTATATAGTTGCTCGCATGCTCCTAGAAATATTTCAGACCACCACCGTGAACACTAAGCAAAACCAAGACACGTATGGCATGCGGCTCGACGACAATCGCTGCGACAATCAGACCAGGTCCGATGCTTCGGTTTTTTTTTTTTTGAAATAAATTGGTTACATGGGCTGGACTAAGCTTCGGTGCTCGTCTGGAGAATTTTATTTCCGTGTTATATAGTTGCTCACATGCTCCTAGAAATATTTCAGACCACCACCGTGAACACCAAGCAAAAACAAGACACGTATGGCATGCCGCTCCACGACGATCGCTGCGACAATCAGACCAGGTCCGATGCTTCGGTGCTCGTCTGAAGAATTTTATTTCCGTCGTATATGTAACAGTATATAGTTGCTCGCATGTTCCTAGAAAAATTTCAGACCACCACCGTGAACACCAAGCAAAACAAAGACACATATGGCATGCAGCTCCACGCCAATCGCTGCGACAATCGGACCAGGTCCGATGCTTCGGTGCTCGTCTGGAGAGTTTTATTTCGGTTGTTCATAGTTGCTCACATGCTTCTAGACCACCACTGTGAACACCAAGCAAAAACAAGACACGTATGGCATGCAGCTCGACGACAATCGCTGCGGCAATCGGACCAGGTCCGATGCTTCGCTGCTCGTCTGGAGAATTTTATTTCCGTCGTATATAGTTGCTTGCATGCTCCTGGAAATATTTCAGACCCGCACCGTGAATACCAAGCAAAAACAAGACACGTATGGCATGCCGCTCCACGACGGTCGCTGCGACAATCAGACCAGGTCCGATGCTTCGGTGCTCGTCTGAAGAATTTTATTTCCGTCGTATATAGTTGCTTGCATGATCCTAGAAATATTTCAGACCACCAACGTGAACACCAAGCAAAAACAAGACACGAATGGCATGCGGCTCCACGACGATCGCTGCGACAATCGGACCAGGTCCGATGCTTCGGTGCTCGTCTGGAGAGTTTTATTTCGGTTGTTCATAGTTGCTCACATGCTCCTGAACCACCACTGTGAACACCAAGCAAAAACAAGACACGTATGGCATGCAGCTCGACGACAATCGCTGCGACAATCAGACCAGGTCCGATGCTTCGGTGATTTTTTTTTTGAAATAAATTGGTTACATGGGCTGGACCAAGCTTCGGTGCTCGTCTGGAGAATTTTATTTCCGTGTTATATAGTTGCTCACATGCTCCTAGAATTATTTCAGACCCCCACCGTGAACACCAAGCAAAAACAAGACACGTATGGCATGCCGCTCCACGACGATCGCTGCGACAATCAGACCAGGTCCGATGCTTCGGTGCTCGTCTGAAGAATTTTATTTCCGTCGTATATAGTTGCTCGCATGTTCCTAGAAAAATTTCAGACCACCACCGTGAACACCAAGCAAAACCAAGACACATATGGCATGCAGCTCCACGCCAATCGCTGCGACAATCGGACCAGGTCCGATGCTTCGGTGCTCGTCTGGAGAGGGCATTGATTATGACGAGGTATTCGCACCTGTCAGCAAGTATTCAACCCTGCGCGCACTGCTGGCAAAGGCAGCAGCCGACGACATGGACCTCCACCTGCTGGACATCAAGACTGCCTTCCTCAATGGCGACTTGGAAGAAAACATCTACACCTGCCAGCCCGAGGGCTATGTGCAGGGTGACCCCACTCTGGCTTGCCGCCTCAACAAGACCATGTACGGCCTAAAGCAGGCCCCGCGTGCCTGGCACAACAGGCTCCACAGGGAGTTGGAGTCGTACGGCTACAGAGCCTCTGAGGCTGACCCTGGTCTCTACATCTACAACGGAAAAACAGCAGACATCTACCTGCTGGTGTACGTGGATGACATACTAATTGCGTCCAAGGACAGCGCTCTGATCAAGGGTGTCAAGCAGCGCCTGTCAGAGTCTTTTGATGCTCGCGACCTGGGCGAGGTTTCCTCTTATCTGGGCATGACCATTACAAGGGACCGTGGGAGCGGCACCATCAAGATCAGCCAGCCACGCATGACCAATGATCTCATCTCCAAGTTTGGCATGGACGACAGCAAGATCAGGCCAATTCCCATGAGCGCCTCCATCAAGTTTACCAAGGATGAAGGCGAGCCCCTCGACAAGGCCAAGTACCCCTACAGTGAGCTGCTCGGTTCCCTCATGTACTTGTCAGTTTGCACCAGACCTGACATCTCCTTTGTCACTGGTTCCCTGGCTCGCTACATGGCCAACCCAACCACTGTCCATTGGCAGGCTGCTAAGGGTGTTCTGAGGTACCTGGCTGCAACAGCAGACTATGGCATCACCTTTGGTGGGAGCGGCCCCAGCGACCTTGAGCTGTTCGGCTACTGCGACTCCGACTACGCTGGAGACCTCGACACACGCCGCTCCACCACCGGCTATGTGTTTAGCCTAAATGGTGGTGCAATTTCCTGGCAAAGCAAACGCCAGCCCACTGTGGCAGCATCCACAACTGAGGCCGAGTACATGGCAGCTGCAGCAGCTGTCAAAGAGGGTCTGTGGCTGCGCAAGCTCCTGTGTGATTTGGGAATCAACACCAAGACTATCAACATCCTGGCCGACAACCAAAGTGCAATCAAAATTCTGCGCAACCCCATCTCATCTCTGCGCTCTAAGCACATAGATGTGATCCACCATTTTGCTCGTGAGCGCGTGATGCGAAATGAGGTGGTGTTTACCTACACACCCACCAACCTGATGATTGCTGATGTGCTCACAAAGCCCCTGGCAGGAGAGAAGTTTAATTTCTGCCGTGAGGCTATGGGTGTGAAGTAGGATACTGCTGGAAGGTGTTAGCTGCAAGAAAACATTTATTCAAAAAAAAAAAAGAAAACATTTATTCAATACATACAACTTTGTTTGCATACAATTGTGTGTATCTGGAGTTTGGAAGACGTGGGAGCTACATTGTGTACTGCCACTGGACCCGTAACATCATATGTGCTCACAAGGCAGCCTGCGTGGGAGGGTTGAGATATGGCTATTATTCAGTCTGCCTTGCATCGCACATTATATCGCACATGCTCACAGAGTTCAGTATTTCTGAGTAGAATGAAAAATATTGTGCTTTGTTTGAGGCCGGATTTGAACCTGGGACCTTTGGAATATAATACAGTACTTATATCTGGAAGCTTCAAGAAGCATCTCGAAGGATGTGGATTCTCCCACAATCTGAGGTTGTAGAAGATTGTCGAAGTTTCTGGAAGCTATTCTGAAGAGTATTTATAGCTGGTGAAAGCTCTCAAACTGGTAACAAAGTCGCTGCAAGGTTTGCAAGTGCCAGTGCGATTTCTGCAAGACACAAGACACGTATGGCATGCAGCATGACGACAATCGCTGCGGCAATCGGACCAGGTCCGATGCTTCGCTGCTCGTCTGGAGAATTTTATTTCCGTCGTATATAGTTGCTTGCATGCTCCTAGAAATATTTCAGACCCCCACCGTGAAAACCAAGCAAAAACAAGACACGTATGGCATGCCGCTCCACAGGTCCGATGCTTCGGTGCTCGTCTGAAGAATTTTATTTCCGTCGTATATAGTTGCTTGGATGCTCCTAGAAATATTTCAGACCACCAACGTGAACACCAAGCAAAAACAAGACACGAATGGCATGCGGCTCCACGACGATCGCTGCGACAATCGGACCAGGTCCGATGCTTCGGTGCTCGTCTGGAGAGTTTTATTTCGGTTGTTCTTTTTTTTTTTTTTTTTGAAGCAAGAAAGTTACAAGGGCTGACCTACATAACTGTGCACTTGCTCCATAAAAAGATCCGTTGAGAGAATGAGGCAACCTGTTCCGCACTCACCCCACAGGTCTCTTGTACCAAGAAACACTGTCACACGATCATGCAGACAGCCCCGTGCGGGGCAGCCCCGAAAGGCATCCAGGATTTCGGTTGTTCATAGTTGCTCACATGCTCCTAGACCACCACTGTGAACACCAAGCAAAAACAAGACACGTATGGCATGCAGCTCGACGACAATCGCTGCGACAATCAGACCAGGTCCGATGCTTCGGTGATTTTTTTTTTTGAAATAAATTGGTTACATGGGCTGGACCAAGCTTCGGTGCTCGTCTGAAGAATTTTATTTCCGACGTATATAGTTGCTCGCATGCTCCTAGAAATATTTCAGACCACCACCGTGAACACTAAGCAAAACCAAGACACGTATGGCATGCGGCTCGACGACAATCGCTGCGACAATCAGACCAGGTCCGATGCTTCGGTGATTTTTTTTTTGAAATAAATTGGTTACATGGGCTGGACCAAGCTTCGGTGCTCGTCTGGAGAATTTTATTTCCGTGTTATATAGTTGCTCACATGCTCCTAGAAATATTTCAGACCCCCACCGTGAACACCAAGCAAAAACAAGACACGTATGGCATGCCGCTCCATGACGATCGCTGCGACAATCAGACCAGGTCCGAT
Organism: Tetradesmus lagerheimii; assembly: GCA_902809745.2. Lineage (NCBI taxonomy): Eukaryota > Viridiplantae > Chlorophyta > Chlorophyceae > Sphaeropleales > Scenedesmaceae > Tetradesmus > Tetradesmus lagerheimii. Next base: position 2,406 of record CADDIJ020001140.1, on the reverse strand, counting down.
GCTTCGGTGCTCGTCTGAAGAATTTTATTTCCGTCGTATATAGTTGCTCGCATGTTCCTAGAAAAATTTCAGACCACCACCGTGAACACCAAGCAAAACCAAGACACATATGGCATGCAGCTCCACGCCAATCGCTGCGACAATCGGACCAGGTCCGATGCTTCAGTGCTCGTCTGGAGAGTTTTATTTCGGTTGTTCATAGTTGCTCACATGCTCCTAGACCACCACTGTGAACACCAAGCAAAAACAAGACACGTATGGCATGCAGCATGACGACGATCGCTGCGACAATCAGACCAGGTCCGATGCTTCGGTGCTCGTCTGAAGAATTTTATTTCCGTCGTATATAGTTGCTCGCATGCTCCTAGAAATATTTCAGACCACCACCGTGAACACTAAGCAAAAACAAACACGTATGGCATGCGGCTCGGCGACAATCGCTGCGACAATCAGACCAGGTCCGATGCTTCGGTGATTTTTTTTTTTGAAATAAATTGGTTACATGGGCTGGACTAAGCTTCGGTGCTCGTCTGGAGAATTTTATTTCCGTCGTATATAGTTGCTTGCATGCTCCTAGAAATATTTAAGACCCGCACCGTGAATACCAAGCAAAAACAAGACACGTATGGCATGCCGCTCCACGACGATCGCTGCGACAATCAGACCAGGTCCGATGCTTCGGTGCTCGTCTGAAGAATTTTATTTCCGTCGTATATAGTTGCTCGCATGTTCCTAGAAAAATTTCAGACCACCACCGTGAACACCAAGCAAAACCAAGACACATATGGCATGCAGCTCCACGCCAATCGCTGCGACAATCAGACCAGGTCCGATGCTTCGGTGATTTTTTTTTTGAAATAAATTGGTTAAATGGGCTGGACCAAGCTTCGGTGCTCGTCTGGAGAATTTTATTTCCGTGTTATATAGTTGGCTCACATGCTCTAAATATTTCAGACCCCACCGTGAACACCAAGCAAACAAGACGTATGGCATGCCGCTCCGACGATCGCTGCGACAATCTGTTGAGATATGGCTATTATTCAGTCTGCCTTGCATCGCACATTATATCGCACATGCTCACAGAGTTCAGTATTTCTGAGTAGAATGAAAAATATTGTGCTTTGTTTGAGGCCGGATTTGAACCTGGGACCTTTGGAATATAATACAGTACTTATATCTGGAAGCTTCTAGAAGCATCTCGAAGGATGTGGATTCTCCCACAATCTGAGGTTGTAAAAGATTGTCGAAGTTTCTGGAAGCTATTCTGAAGAGTATTTATAGCTGGTGAAAGCTCTCAAACTGGTAACAAAGTCGCTGCAAGGTTTGCAAGTGCCAGTGCGATTTCTGCCCGTATTTCAACAGTTTATGAGCCCATAGCCACGCTTCCACTGCGCACAGGAGTTTTTGCTCGACTTTCGTTCGGGATTTGCCGACCTGTCTCCAGGCTTGGCGGACACAATTGCAGCGCAGCAAGTTGATGCTTCACAGAGCTACTGTTGTTCGCGGTGTTGACTCGGCAACATGACTGCGAGCAAGTATGGCGTCCCAAAGCTCTCTGACAACAACTACTTCACTTGGACAGTGCGCATGAGGGATTTCCTGACCATCAAGGACTGCTTCGAGGCCATTCAGGACCCTGAGCACCCCCAGAGCAGCAAGGCACTCGCCTACATCCGTTCCCACGTCGAGGACCACTTCCTGTCGACCATTCGCGACGTGGACAACGCTAATGCCGCGTGGAATGCTCTGGAAGCCGTATTCCAGCAGCGCAGCACCGCATGCCTGCTCAGCTTGCAGCGGGACCTCCGCAAGCTCAAGATGGAGCCCGGCGAGTCTGTCAGCTGCTACATTGGGCGAGCTCGCTCCCTGCTCAACCGGCTGGTGGCTGCTGGCAGCGACTTGGAGGAGTCAGACATCGTCCCCAACGTCATGTCCGGCCTGCCCCCAGAATACAGCATGCTGGTCGCTGTGTTGGAGAACAACCCCGCTGCGCCAACCCTCGACGAGCTGCTGGCCAAGGCCCTGGTTGTGGAACAAAAGCACCAGCGTGGAAGCGGCCAGACCTTCCGGGCCCAGGCCTTCAGCAGCTACAGCAGCAGGCTCTTCAACAATAGCAGCAACAGCAACAGGCCCTTTGGCAACACCGGCTACCGCCCTGGCCCCGACAACGCCTTCAAGTCCCGTGGCCCCTACTGCTACTACTGTAACAAGCCCGGCCACATCAAGGCAGAGTGCCGCAAGCGCCAGGCAGACCTCGCCCGCCGCTTCAACAACAGTGGCCCCAACCGCTACAACAACTACAACAACAACAACAACAACAACAACAACAACAACAACAACTACAACAGCAACAACAACAATGGTGGCAATGCCCAACAGCAGCAGCGCCCGGCAGGCAACCAGCGG